>BPLS01000613.1:81529-91529 GCA_019656275.1 Rhododendron kiyosumense
TCAAAGTCGATGTTATGAATTTATGTCCAGGTCCTTTGAATTTGTGTCCAAAGGTGGTGAATTAATATTTTATTTTATTAAAGCTTTTCATTTCATGCATCTATGTCCAAATATGTATATGTGAGGTGTCTATAGCATTTGCCGATTGCTTTTCATAATGTAGCTTAGCATCAGGCCGGAACAACCGCGGAAACAAGTGCAATGTGCTATTTGCTTTACAAATTCGCGCGTTTGTAGCCATTTACAATTGTAACATTTCATCTAAATAGGAATATCCAAATTTGGTATTTAATTTGCCAGGGCTGGATGTGGTGCACACAACTATGCTTGTCGGATGGAATGCTTCAAATGTGGAATACCAAGAACTTAATTAGTAAGGAAATCTACATAGTCAATTTTGGTAAATTATTCTTGTTTGCCTAATTGATAGACCAATTTTTTTTTTTAATTTTCTTTGTGAAATACTATTCTAAATGAATTTTCCTTTTGTTAATTTGTCATCCCTCTTATTTTCAGGAGGTTGAACTCATCAAGGAGCAATGAGGGAATAACACATATATGTAGCAAACTACCGATTTCAAATTACCAATTTCTATCTTTCTTTTTTTCCCCTCGTTCATTTTGTTTCACTTTTTTTCTTTCACCTTCTTCATGTCATGTTGAAATAAGCTTTTAGACTCAGGTTGATGACCAGCTTCATAAAGCATAGCAATGTACTTGTCCGGTGCAAGTTGTAATGCCATAACCATTTTGAAATTCTCCTCTCTCTCTCTCTCTCTCTCTCTCTCTCTGCAAGTCTTTGTGTGTGAGCAACAGAACAGATCTAATGAACTCACGTGATTTGTTTGGTTGGCCGACTTAGGAATCAAATGAGTCGACTACTTATAGTTATTGATGTCCTTAATAATACTACATCAGTCCACATATTATTTATATATCTCATATTTACTTAATTCTTAATCCATCTAATCAAACATAACCTGAAATTAATGCACAGATATTTACTTAATTCTCCAAGTATTATTAATCCAAGTGCTCTTGTGGATAAGAACAAGCTAAGCTAGCCAGGAATTCGAATTATGTGCTTGGGTGGACATGGTGCTACCTTCCCTAACTTTTTTTTTTTATCGGCAAAAGTAACAATTTATTCCAAAAAACTGGACAAATAGTACATCAAGTCGGAATACCTTCCCTAACTTTTGAAAATATAATTGGCCAGTGTTTTTGCTTAGGTTGTGGATATTTAGCACAACCTTATACACTGGCATAAAGTAAGAGTGTCTTATTATTATTTTTTGATCGGCAAAATAACATTTTATTAAGAGAACTTGCCAAAGGTTACAACAAGTAAGGGGAAAGAGGGAGGGGAATCCAACCAAGTCGTATTATTGTTTCCAAGTAGGCGGTGGAATTTATGATGAGTTCATGACGTGGATGTTTTATGATGAGTTCTCTGAAGGATAAGAATCAAATTGGACCTTTTGTCCAAAATGAATCAATTGGACCTTGCAAGCTTTCCATCTGCTTGTCTTATGTTGGCATTCAATGTTTCATTTGGAATGATTTTGTGGTGTTTTGGGCCGTCTTATCGTTAGTCTCATTCAATTTTCATTAAATGTATTTTTCTTCTCTTTTTTGCTCTCTTTTTTTAGGCCTCTTACAATACCTCAATCTCTGTGGTCTGGCATTTGCTCTCGCCTCGATGTACCATTTGTCAAGTTCTAATAAAATTTTGTTGCTTATCAAAAAAAAAGTATGTGGTGGAATTAAGCTCTTAGGATTAGTCGTAGTGTATGTCAGCTGTTTTGAACACCTCAATAATGAAAAAAAAAACATGGACCAATCATATCAGAATCTTATGCGTGGAGTCATCTGTGATTAAAAAAGAAGATTGGGTGATTGAAAACTCTAAGGAATCAGTGTCGTCTTCTCTCTCTTATAATAAGATTGTGTTTGTTCGAATCGCCGCATTGCAAAGCAATTAAATAATTCCAAACCCACATGCAAGCAAGGCTCATGCAATAAGGTGTTAATAGGGGACGTGTTACTTGAAAGGTGGCTATATAGATTTTATGGTATCGATAAAGATTTTGATTCGTTTAGTCTCCTACCATGCATATTTCTTTCTGAATTCAAAGTGTTTCACAACGTGCTATTTTTTTATATTAATCTTTGAAATTGTTATAATGATTAACGGGAATAAGGAAAATGGCATCATATTCCTAACTAAGCTAAGCACAATCCGATGCCAAACTGAGATCCAATCTCTTTGTTAGTAAGAAGCCAACTAAGGAAATACCATTGGGACAAGCCCACGATGGCCAAGCCCAGCATCTACTGGGACAAATCCATACACCTATTGGTGAAGACCAAGCCCAAATCCTAACCCGAAACATCTTGTGTATATCCCCGCTGCCGCTCCAAAAGCTTCTGTCGCCGCCACCCCAAAGAATCCACAACGGTGTCCAACGTGGCCACCTTTGTCTAAACAATGACCTCACCGGGAATCCACACCCTTAATGACCAGCAATACCTCAGTCCGCCATAGTCCACCAAGCTGCCAAGCCATTCCACAGCCGCCTCCGTCATCTGAAAGGTAGAGATCCACGCTGCATGCCTCCGCCATAGCCAACCACCTTCTTCGAATCGGGAAAGGGCCACGCCAAGCCATCTTTGTAGCCCCATAGACACCTATGCCAACATCGATGTCAAATGGCGAACCATCTCCACCACCAAGCCATAAAAACTGAAAATGCCCGAGCAGGCCTCGAATGCCATGCACCACCCCCAATACCACCACTACTGCAGCAAACGGCAACACCAACAATGAAACCCGACGGGAGAGAAAAAGTGGCAACTCGACTAGATCTCCTTCCCTGACAAGAGGCCACACGCCGTTAGGCATAACCAGATTCACCCAGCAGTAGAACCGGCGATAGTTCACTAGAGGAAACAGAATCCGAGAGGGGAGAGACAAAGAAAGGAAAAAGGGGGAAGCTATGAGAGAGAGAGAGATGCCTGGGGAGGATGGAGGCGCCTCCCCTCCAAAAAAAGAAAGAAAAAAGAATAAGCGGGGAACCCTAACAATGAGAAAAGTTAGAGAGAGAGAGAAGACACAAGTTATGAAACTTTTTTTTACGTGTTGTTGAGAATATGTGCGAAGGATTGAGTCTCACGTCAGATAAATAGGAAAATCGTTGGACCTTAATATACAATTGAATGACCACCACTTATAAAGCTTAGTCTTTTAAGTGGATATGAGTCATTTAATGTAAATTGAGTCTGGGCGATATAGATTAGAATCCGTGAATACTCCCCAACAGATTGGACTTACGCGCACTCAGGAGAACCACAGACTCCCAACATGTGCACCTCAACTAAAATCATTTAAAGGAATGGATGACTTTAATCTTTGTATTCTCAGCAAATACGTACAAGTGATTCATTTCCCTATAATACATATGTGTTGCTATTGCGTCAAACCATGTCTTGGTTATGATGAAAAATATCGATTGCCTTGTGATTTACTTGTTTTGTATTTGTTAGACGATTAGTTTGGCTTTGTCCTAGTTCTTTATAATGATTTCTGTTTTGTAAGTACCACTGGGTGTTTAGCAATACAATCTTCTCACTTTTGATAAAAAAAAATTATAATAATAATAACCTTACAATTGCTTTGCCATATTCTTGTCACCGTAAAAGAATTTATCTTGAAATATTCTCCTAATTAAAGCAGTAGTAAATAGTAATACACTTTACAACGGAAAAACCTTCACCGGATGAGTATTATGACTGTAATCTGGCTGTGAAATCATGTTAATTAAAGTATTACGGAGTAATTTTGTTTGGGTTGCTTTAGAGGGTGTGGTGGTCTTGGCTGTGGTGCTTTTGATTGACTTGCCTTTCATTTGGGTTTGGTTCCCGGGTAGCGTTATGCTAGTGTGTCCGTGACCCGTTAAATATTTGTAATCTCTTTCAAAAATTTATAAAAAATATTTGCCGATCAAAAAAAATAAAAACTCAAATAAAAGCTCTAACGAATGCTACAATGCATGCCCTCCTCAGTTTTGAGAGTATACGATATGTACCCCTACTTTTTTTTGTGTTCAGCAAACGAAACTTTAATAAACTCAAAAGGAATACATCAAGGGAGCGAATGAAAAAGAAAATAAAACAAACTTCCAACAAATAGTCTTCTGATAATGGATTTTCGGTAAAATCAGTATACATTCAATGGGAAAATTCTCAGCACTCTAGAAGTCCGATTTTGGAAGCTCTTTGGAAAAATCTTAGCCCCACTAAGGTGGAAATATTCGCTTTGATTCCAGAGGGAAAATCTCTCTCCTCTGTCCGTTTTGTGCCTCTCAATTGGAAACTCCTCAACACTTCTTTTGCATTGCCAATTCTCTTGGGATGTTTGGTCGCAAATCCTGGATTGGTGGCACTTGAAATGGGTGTGCCCTGTTTCTTTGGAAGCTCATTTCATATGGTGGGTGGATAATAGGTTTAGGAATTTGGAGAAACATTTATGGGAAGCTACCTTTTTTGCTACGTATGTTGTGGTCCTTATGGCTGGTGAGAAATGATTATGTGTTCAATAATTAATGCATCAACGAGAGCTGGGGACGTTGGGAATCGAGCAGGTTAAAACCAGAGTTGCAATGTGGATAAAGGCAAAATACAATATTAAAGTGTATTTGGTGGAGGAGTTTAAGGTTTTTTTGGATGGAATTAGATTGTTGAAGTTGTAACGTGTCTTGGTGGTTGAGGTGTGATTACTCTAATTAACTCCCCTGTTGGTGGTCATTGTAAGGTGTTTGTTCTCTTTCTTTCTGCTTGGCTGAGTATGTGTTCTTACTCTGCTCGAACCCCCTCGATGTATCCCTTTGAGTTGTTATAAAAAATTTCTTTTTGTCGAGCAAAAAAAAAAAAGCACAGATAGTTGGATGTAAACACACCTAAACCTAAATTACAATTTCACCTTCCAGATTCCATCACAATTTCACCTTACGATATGTACCCCTTGAAGTATATCGAAAATTAATCACACATTTGAAGTAAGCTTTTGTTTTCATATTGTGAATTAATTTTATGCAAATGTTGGGAACTTTTATGCAGCTGTTATGAATCTAAGCCAATATTTTTAAAACTCGCTCTGTCCGAGATTTCTTATTCATTTTTGGATATTCTTGTCATTTGTAAATTACTTATAGTTTTCAATTTTCGGATATTTTTATGATTTTTAGAGCTTTGTTTAATAGAAGTAATTAAGATTACCAACTACGATCCAGAGTAAATGTAAAAATTAGCTACCATTATAAATTTAAAATACACTCACTTTGAGAGATGTAATATTATTATTTCTATAAGACAATGGTTTTAAAAACATAAAATATAATATATCTCGAGAGATATAAGTCGATGAAAATAGCACGTAAAACCGTATTTGAACACTTAATAAAATGGCACAAATAGAGTATTTCTTTAGTTGGAGGTCCTCATTTTTATGAATGCAGCTGTGGAAAGAATTAATGGAGGAATGAAAGGACAATCGGCCGGCGATTCAAAGAACTGCAGCTCGCCTTAGCCCAGACTCTCTTTAATTATGGCCTCCCATTAATACCATGCATGCATGGCTTTAGACTGAAAATGATTATAAAAAAACGCTGAGAATTTTCTGCAAGTCCCAAACATGAATCCATATTATACACAACTCAAGAGACATCACAAATATTGATGCCAATGGCAATGGACATGAATCTTCATGTGCCTTTTGAATTATTGCATGCCGAAAGGGAATTTCAAACAAAGGAAGAATATATATATTTGAATTCTGCAATTGATGTACGTACGTGCATCAGGATAAATTGATTCCTAAATGGAAATCGCCCAATCATCTGGGATCGAGCGAGCAATATTCTGAGCCCGACGACTCAGGGAGGTTTATTTGCCACTAATATGGAGGAGCTAGCTAGCAGTCCTATGTACATTGCCTAACTTATAATTTTTCAATCGTTTTATCAATCTAGTATCTTCATATACTTAGTACCCTGTTCTCTTTTTTTTTTAACGGGAAAAAAAGACTTTACTGAAAGTTTTGGAAAATGAACTAAAATTATGAAACAGAGAGAGTAGCATTTCTCACGTAACGTATGCACTTGCATGACAACATTTCAGATAAAAACTTACCTGCATAACACCTAACCCAATTTGCCAGAAGAAAAGAGAATCAAACATGGAAGAGAAAAAAACACTTCTCTCTCAAATAATGCAGGGAGAATCATGTAAAGATGGCAACATCTGATTTTGCTTAGAAACGACGGGCAAAGCTTTGCTACAGTCGTGATTTTTTCGATCGTGTAAAGTTGGCATCTTCTAGTGTCTGCGTACACTAATATGGCATAACAATTTCAAATTAGTTTTTGGTAATGTATATAATAATAGATCGCACCTAGGGGTGCATTACAGAAATGTAGTGCGCGTTCTGAGCCGAACTTCTTGACGATCAATGGTCCAAATTTTATCTCAACCCTTATGGATCTGACTCGTCCATTGCCTCGATAACAAATGTTATAGACTCCCTACAAACACCGAAAATGAACCCAAACAATACGTGATTCTATGCATGCAGTCGTATACCATGCAGTTAGAATTCCTCCACCAAAATGGACATCAAAAAGGGTTGGGACTCGGAGAAGTCTATCTTAATTTTCCACAAATTTTTTAATTTTGTGCTCCGTTTGTTTCGATATAAAATATTTTCTATGTAAAATGTGTTTTCAGAAAACTAACTTTAAACTTTTATTTTCCGGTGTTTGGTTGACACTTGAAAATATTTTTAGAAATTAAGGAGGTAAGTGTTATAAGAGAAAAATAGTGTATAATTTTTTAATACAAATTGTGATGACATTTATAATTTGAGGTAAAAGTAAAATTATTAAAAATTGCAGTGGGAGTGCGTGCCCCCATTGGGAACCATGTGGCTCTGCCACTGTCGGAGAAGTCTATCTTAATTTTCCACAAATTTTCTAATTTTGCGCTCCGTTTGTTTCGATATAAAATTTTTTCCATGTAAATTTTTTTTTTAGAAAACTAACTTTAAACTTTTATTTTCGGGTGTTTGGTTGGCTCTTGAAAATATTTTTAGAAATTAATAAAATAATGTAAAGAGAGGGGGGCTTAAATGATGGAGAGATCTGAGAATATTTGAATATTTGAATTGAACGTGAGTCAGAACTGACGATCGAGGAAATTGAGTGGTGAGGATTGCAGTAGAAGGCAACGGCTTCATTTCAGAAAATAGCTTACGGAAAATTTAAAGGTAAGTCATTTTCATCTAATTAATAGAAAATATTTACATGTAAAATATTTTTTTTATTTTTTATACAACCAAACACCAAAAAATAAGTAAAACATTTTACAGCCAAACAAACGGAGCTTTGGAATCTTTTCCCAAACCAGGGCTTACCAGTATATAAGTCCATCTCAATCCATCCATCCAAATCACCATTTCCTCTTTCGATATCTGCAGCAACAACATAATTTATACATCTCAGTTCTTTTATTTCTGGTTTCATTCCTTCATCTTCTTGAGGTAAGCCCCTCTACTTCGCCATTAACAACTAATTAACAAGCTTAGTTATTGGCTCGATTATTGATCGAATGATTCAGATCATAGATATGTCTCTAAGTATTAATTCCTTGATCATTTCATCATAGAGATGTTCCTCTAGTTTCGACGGAACTATTTTTTAGGACCAGATATCCAGACCAGCTTGTAGGCACCTCAAGTAAATCCAAGAAATTTCTATAAAACTTTCCTGATCATTCAAAAGAAGTTTCGAATTGCCTTGATTTTTTAGCAGGAGCACTATATACTTCTCTGAAAACATGGCCTATTTTCCCGCTAAAAGACTTACAGGTCCTTTGGATGGAGGGGTGAGAGAAGAAAAGAAAGGGGAGTGGTATCCTTTATTAGTGAGAGAAGAAAGGAAAGGGTTGTGTTTTCTCAACACCCCAACCAAACAATCGTGAGAAATCAAATTCTTAGGGCAATTTCCGGCGATGGGAACGGTCTCCGACGAAGCTCCGGCGACCAAGATCTCTCAACTCCCGTGACCAAACACACTATCTCCCATCTCCGGCGACCAAAGGGGGCGTCTGTCTCTCAACCCCGGTGACTGTACAACACTCCGTGGCCCGCACGCACTCTTCTCTCACGGAATCTCACCAAAATCGGTGAGAAACGAAAATGGGGGTGTAAGGGGTTCTCGTCTCCCTCCCTTTCTCACCCTCTCTCGCTTGCTACACCATCCAAACGACAAAGGTGTTCCTCTCTCCCTCAAACTCCTTTCTTTTCTCACGAAGTCGCTCCATCCAAACGAGCTGTTAAACTCAAAAGGGTTGTAGAGAGTTTTAGTTATGCGTACATTCATCCGAAGTAAACTATTGGAGGCTAGAGCTGGATTGAATGAAGAAACAGTAACGATAACATGTTTCCTAACTCAACATTTTTGTACTTTCCTGATATCAAGGTTGAGAAAGATGAGCTCAGGAGACTGGATTTGCTGCTCATGCCAACACATGAACTTCAAAAGGCGGGACTCGTGCCAGCGATGTGGGTGCCCCAAGTTCGGAGGTGGTTTCGATGTGCCATCGCTCGAACTAAACAGGACCGGGGTCTTACCAGGGGACTGGTACTGCAATGTCATCAACTGTGGAGCACACAACTATGCTAGCCGACCAAACTGCTATAAATGTGGCGCGACAAAAAACGACTACTGTAATGTTTATGGTGGAGGTGAGGTGGCCTCAGCCGGGGGTGGTCTCCCGGGATGGAAAACCGGTGACTGGATTTGCGATAGGTTGGTTAGCATTTATTCGTGTTAGATGACTTCAATTTAGCATACATCTTTTTATTAGTACAACCACCAATTATTATATTTTTCGTGAAAATGCTGTACAAAGATGGGCTTTGAATAATTTAGAATAAGGGAGGATTTTCTTCACCCTTGCGCACGACTTGACGCAGCGGAATACCACGTGATCATGAAAAAATCTTGTCTTGCCGTTTGACATTTTATCTCTCGTAGTTTATGAGGTGAAATTGGCCATCATTGTTAAAACAAAACGTCTAGAAATTCTACTTTGAACACAACTATGTTTTGAGGCGACCAATGTATGTGAGCCCTTATGCATCAAGACGACTCTGATACAATTGTGTATGAAATTGTGTTTTAAAGTTCTCTTTCTAGCATCATTGTATGTAGTTACTTAGTTCTCGTGCTATTATATGTAGTTACGCAGTTCTAATCCTCGATCTATAGGTTAGAGATAAAAAAATCCGAAGGAAACATGAACAAGATTATCCTTATATTGTTTTGGGAATGCAAGCCCTATTTGATTGCGTATAGTTTGCATTTTTTGAATCACCTTCAATTCGTGCATATATGCATATAATTAAATTCGTAAAATTTGCGTATAGATTCATGAAATGTGCGAGAAAATCCATTGCAACAAAGCAAAAGCTCACAGAAGATATGAATGTCACAACTGCAGAAACAAGTGCAATGTGCTATTGCTTTACAAAATTCGTTTGTAGCCATTTACAATTGGTGTCATAACATATCATCTAAATAGGAATCTGAATTTGGTATTTAATTTGGCAGGACTGGATGCAGTGCACACAACTATGCTTACAGGTTGCAATGCTTCAGATGTACAACTCCAAGAACTTAATTAGTAAGGAAATCTACATAGTCATTTTTTTTTCCTTGGCAAAACGAACGATTTTATAAATCTCGACGGGGTACATCGAGAAAGTAACATCTTAGCTCAAAGAGCCAAAAATACAAAATACACCGGCAGAAACAAAACAGAGCACAACAAACGGTTGAATGACGCTCCTAAGGATTAATTACACCTTTACTTTCCAAACACCCTAGAAACACCATAAAATCCTCCACCTAATACATTTTGATATCGAATTTTGCCTTCATCC
>BPLS01000613.1:103352-113683 GCA_019656275.1 Rhododendron kiyosumense
TTAAAAAAACCAATTTTTTTATTCACCACCTCTATCAAGGACCGGAGAAACTATTATATAATTTCTTTTAAAAAAAATAGTTTAATACGTTATTGACTTGAAATGAAAAATCTTATTGACTTGCGGATTTTGATAAATTATCGGATATTTCACATGAAGAGAATGAGCTATTACATGTCTTAAATTAATTAAATGTGGTAATTTAAGCCAATGTTGGGGGCAAAACTATATTTTTCAAGTTTTATACATGTTGCTGATAATTTTTAAAAATTCACGACCGCGACATCTGATTCCCGCGACGTATCACCGATACGTCCCGATACCGATATACCGCGACCGATACCGCGACGGCGACCGATACCGCGATTTAAAACTATGGTACTTACACAGCCTAACTTTAAAGTGGATAAGGGACATTCAATGTATATTGGGTCCAAGTGATGTGGTGTGGACACTGTGGATATATACTCCCTGACGAATCGGACCTATGCGCTCACGGAAAGATCTCAGGCGGATCAGACTCCAATAGATTGAACATTTTGCAATGTCTCCACCTAAAGTCTCAGGTTCGAAACATCTCAGGTGGCTATCAAGATGTCTATCAACTCCTTTGGGGCAAGTCCATACGGAGCTTTTCTCCGGAATTAATTTGGTTCCCTACAAATGAGTAGTAAGCATGGGCGGCTCCACCATGCTTTCAGGGGTTCAAGCGAACCCCATGAGTTCAAAAAATGTACTAAATTTTTTTTTTTTTTTTGTATGTACAATTCTATCTTGCTATTTGGCACTGTCTGCACTATAGAATCATTGCACTATAGAATCATTCATAAGAGCAAGTTTACCAGTCAAGGTAAAGAAGCTTTATAGGTAAAATAGAGAACAAATATGAAAAAAGTGTACACCAGAATAGGTAAACAAGGAAGGCAAAATAACTTTGTTATATAGAAAGCTTCAGTATTTCTAGCGAAGCTCTGTAGCATAGGTATATATTAAACAACTATTATTTCTTCTCTCTCTTATATCTTCTTTCTTCACTCTCTCTCCTCTATCGTTGGAAATGCATAATATTTTATAGTATTTTATAAGGATATAAATAATAATAGAGAGTATTGGTGTATGATTGAGAGAGATTTGGGTAGGTAAATAAAAAAAGTGTACTGTTGAGTAGATGAAATACATTTTCATTGATGTACTTGCTCTAAGATCGCCATCGTAACCGAAAAGTTAATTAAATTACCGGTGCATGTAAACTGCACTGGTTACTTTATAAAAAAAAAATATGTGGACCAATCATATCGGAATTTTATGCATGGAGTCATCTGAGATAAAAAATAAAAAATAAAAAGAAAATCATTAGGAGATCGATTGAATTAACCAAGTATTTTCTCCATTGTAAACGCCTCAGTTTGGTCGAGTTGCCGCACTACAAATTAAATAAACTAAGACGTACTTATCAAACCCACATGCACTGCAAATCAAATTGTAATATGTGTTTGAAGTGTGTCAGGTGATCTCGTAAGTATCGTGTGCTTTCGATGTTCTCCCTCGATGTAACCTTTCGAGATTATAAAAGTTTCTTATGCCAAGGAAAAAAAAAAGGATGTTATGAGGGGGAAGTCAGAAATGTTACCTGAAAGGTGGCTATAGACTCTGTGGTAGTATCGATAAGGGTCCGGCCAACAACGTACGTATGCGTTAACAAAATCATAGAGGAGCAATCTCATTGTCAATTTACTTGCAGTCTGACCTATAGTGCACTTATGCATTATGGGGTCGTCCTCTATTCCGAGCCCTTATTGCACTTAGGACCGTTCAAGACATTATGTATCATCACAATTTAAATTATCCATCTTATAGAATTCGTGTAGCACATTATTGGTACAAAAAATCAAATTTATTGAACTTCAATAAATATATGATTGGACAATATTGTATGGTTTTTTGAAAAATGAATGATAAATATGATTTAGAGAATGAACGGTCGTATAAAACTTCTTTTTTCTTTATAATACCAACAACTAGATTTTGACCATCATATTCATCTCTTTTTTTCCTGTAGTGAATAAGTTGTTGATAGATTTGTGTGTAGAATTACTGTATGAAAAAAATTTGTTGATAAATTTTTTGTTAGTGAAAACGAGATGGTAAAATGTTGAAACTTTTTTGTTAGTGAAAATGAAATGATAAAATGCTTAAATTTTTAGTGTTTTTTGTTTGTAGAAACGGGGCCTTAATTAAAAATCATTTAGAGTACTGTGTTTTAATTTTCCATGTGACTAATAGTGAAGTGATACAAAACTCCCAGAAATTCATATGATAGCGAATTGATGAGTACATAAATTTTTAAAGGAAATGGATCCTTTTGGGTCTATGTTTTGGACTTGACGAGACAATCTTGATCGAGATCATTCATTTGCTTTAATAAATAATTTGTATATAATACTAAACTCTAACTTGTAAAAGCTAATTTTTTCCGATAAAAATTTAAAAAAAAATCCAAACTATTTAATCTACTAATGAACGATCAAGATCAGTATCATCTTTCTCCCTTTAAAAACATGAAGGGCTGCAAAACATTTGAAAACTCATTTATTTACAAAATTATTTTATACGTACGTATTACTCCCTCCGTCCCAAATTGATTGTCCGGTCCGCAAAACGGAGTGTTAAAAATAATACAATTTTTGCAAGAAAAAATCAAAAAAATTTCAACAACTTACTAGATATCAATGAGAATTTTTAATTTGTGAAAAAAGTTTGAATTTTTTCTTGAAAAAATTGCATTATTTTTAATACTCCGTTTTGCGGACGGGACAATCAATTTGGGACGGAGGGAGTATATTAGACCCTCATTACCATTACCAGATAAACACGCGATTAAACGCCCATCATAGTAGTGCTCCTAAAGCCCTATATAAAGGGCCCCAAGCTGATCACATTCCACTGCACAGTCTCTTCGCTTCGAAACCCTATTTACCCTCTCCTCTCTCTCTCTCTCCCTAAAGCCCATCTCTCTAGAGGCCAAGCAAAAGATCAGTAAGCCCTTTGTTTCTGTTTGTAATGTTCGTTATTGTGTTATATCGTGTGTATATCTATACGTAAATGTATCGTAGTAGGTTTCTGTGTACCCTAAGGGTCATTTTCTCTGGGTGAATCTCGTGAAGTTTTTGAGATCTTGGCCTTCTTGGGTAGATCTGGTGAATTTCCTTGTGTTCCTACTTTTTTCTGTATCAGTTCAGTGATTTTTGTGTGGAAATGGAGTATAGAATATCACTTCTTGTTCTCATTTTGTCAGTATCGTTTGGAGAATATGTTTGTTTATGGAGGATTCTGTTGTACTTCATGTGTGATGTTCAGTTATCATCTATGAATTTAGATTTCAGGGTATAGTTTTATTAGTTGATGATCGCAACATGTAGTGACGTTATACCATAGATTATCGTGAGGGACGACATTCTGTTAATATTATGTGTTAAATAAGATTTTTTGGATATGCTGTGTGCTGATATATGGAAATGATTTGAAACACACGGATCCAAAGACACAGACATGTTAGCAATCGTCCAATATGTGTGGGTCCCACGTATTGTGTGGGCTTCATGTCTAAATGATAACTTATAGTTTGCACTGTGGGTCCATTAGGTGATAATGGGTTGTTTATTGCTTCCTCTGTTGCAAACAGCTGAGTCAATCATGGTCCATAAAGAGCCAAGCAATCATCTATTGTTGGGATTTTGTGGGACCACATCCATTTAGTATTACAGAGAATGGTGGTAATTACCTTTTGTTCTTGTTTCCAAATTTCTAGTTGGTTTTTTCCGGATGATTAACAGTTAGACGAGTATTGGCTACCTTTTGAACAAAAGTAAACAAAATGTAAAGCTTGATTTGGACCCTCTATCTTGTATTTATCAATAAGTTCAATTGATCTTGTACTATTCAAAATTTTACCCTTTCTTAAGCTCTACTGTTAGAGAAACTACCAATTAAGTTGGCAAATAAATTTGCACCTGGTGTTTTCTAAAGAATTTGTTGCTGTTCTCTTAATGTGAAATTAGATGGCGCACCCCTGTTGACTAAAGGCAGTTATGCTTCACTTAGCTCATTTTCATGTTCAAGGCTTAGAATCCATGATTTTCTTATTGGGTTTTCAAGTATGATTATGCTCTTAGATATACTAGGATTTTCGTAACAGGCTATGATATGTGAGCTGCTTTTCAATTAAACATGGCATGTTTCCTTTAGGTTTCATATGCTTGTTAGTGTCAGGATTTTTGTAACTTCCTATCGAGCTGTGAGGTGCTTTTCGTAGTTGTATATGAACTTGTTACTGTCTGTTAATGCGCTGTTCACATCGCCCTTTTAACACGAGTTTCATCTCAACCTGAGCTTCACATTTTATTCATTGCATTCTAAAACAGAAATCCACTTTTTATTTGACCCACCTTGTCTATGATTGAAGTCGCTTTTAGGTGAACTTCTCTAGATTTAGCGAGTATCCTAGTGCTTTACTTGGACATTATGGGAAATATATGTGGCAACCCTTAAATTTTGCATGCCATGGTCTTGTATAATCAGTCGAGCACCACATAGATACAGCACACTTGTGATGGAGAATCAGGAATAACACATAGAATGGGTGGACCAAAGACCCATGCTCTATGACACTTGGAAACTAACAGCTTATTTGTGTTGGTATTGCCGCATTAGTCACACGATTGAGATGCTTGGACAGAATAGTGGTGACTTACTATCTTTTGATGTTATTTTTCGTGGATTTTATGCAGAAATCTCCACCTTTTATAGATGCCGTTTTGGTCAATTAAAGGCATCGTGATGCATTCTTTAAAGTAAATAGTAGGCCCTCAACTCAACCACGTCATTCAATATAGATTTTGGGTTAGTTCTTTTTCTCTGTTCTGTGGCACTCACATATCCAGAGTTTCCTATAGGAAGTATAAAAGAAATGTAATCTCATTTACAAACAATCTGAAAACGAGCAAGAGTATAAAAATGATTGACATTTACCCCAAATGATACCCTATCTCGCACCCTCCATACGTGGTTTCAAAGTCGACAGACTCGACACAAATAGCTTGCAGTGTTTATGGCACTACATTTCCTTTTGTAGGTTTTCATTTCCTTGCATTAATCAGCACAAGCTACTGGTTCAACTTAAAGAATGTTAATTGTTTGTTAAAACTGCTGAAGTGAACCATGGACCATATCTGTTCTTATTGTACAAGTATTGTTTTTCTTGACATTTTTTTTCGTGTTACATGTTGCCAAATTTAACTTTCTTTTGTTAAATTTGTTTTTCTGATTTGTGAGATGCAGTTGAGTTTTAGTTTGACCACATTCAAGGACAGAATGCCTAGGAGAGTAACCGACACACTCTACAGAGGCTACTAGATGTTATGTTAGAAATTAGCATATCATGAGTTGGAAATTTGGATGAGACAATTATCTTTTGTAATCTTTTCTTGCTTGATCTCTATCAACCCTTCTCTTTCTCCTCAGTTTAATCTGTATGTTTACTATTTCACTGTTTGGTCTCTGCTTACCCTCTATCCTCTGTTTATTTTGTTTTCTCTTTGGGTTGGTTTGCGCATGTGTCAAACCCGATTGGAAAAAGCCTTGTTCATTATGCATTTAGTTTCTGTGATTTCATTTAATCATTTCAAGCCCCTATTCTTTAAGGTAACATTCATGCCATTAAACACATATTTGCTCGGTAAGAATGGGATGTACACCAATTTTAAACTTGTTTACATATGGAAATCCCATTGTTGGATATACCTTCATTGTGAATTGTGATATACTGGCATCTGTAACTGAAATATGGCTAATACATCATGTTTTGCGTGGGATACAGCAATGGCAGGAAGATCAGATGAGTATGCGGTCAGTGCCTGGGTGCAGGAAAGTTCCGGTGAACATCCGGGGTGGTCTGAGTCCAAGACAGTAACAAAGCAAGGAGGGCAGCAGTCTATTGTGCAGCAGACTTCAAGGGCAAAGTACGAGGACAAAGTGACTGGTAGCTATGAACGCTATACTGCAAAGGAGACAGTGTCCAGCGGACAGCAGTTTGTGGAGAGATCTACCGGCCGAGTTGGGTTCAAGGACGAGCAGCAGAGGAGCTCCACTGTAAAGATTGGTGACAAAAGTGGCTATACTGAGTACCACTCTGAGCAGAAGGTTAAGCGGGTGAATTTTGAAAATAGTGGCAACACTAGCCGCGGGAAGAACAAATATTATTAGTGCTATACCCTGTAGTAATCTTTCCTCTCATTGACTGGGAGATTAGGATTTCCTTTCTCTGCCTACTTGTAGGTTTGAATTCGCTACTATTTCACCAGGAGATTGGGATTCGGTTTCTCTGCTACTAGTATGTTTGAATTTGCTACTACTATCATCTTCATGATCTGGTGTTTTTAGTTAGTGCATTGTGTGTTTGGATTTGCTGATTGAAATAGTTAATGGCCCTTTGGCTTTATTCTCATATCTAAGATTGATATCCGAATCACCACTTAATTATGGTTATTACATTGTGAATTGTGATCTTCAGTCAGTCTCGCGAACTCTTTTTCTTAACAGAGTCGGTCTTCCTGCTCGCACTCGTATTAGAACTATTTTAGGGCTCGTTTTCGAACTCTAAATAAATATTTATTTTTTAAGAATGCAATTTCAAACTTAAAAATAATAATGTGTTTATGTAAATAATTTTTTTAGCAATATGGGTCTTGTTTGAAAGATCTCACGGTGTTAAAGAAAAATCAAAAAATTAGTTTTTATTTACATTATTTTTTAATTTGAAAATGTAAAATAAATACTTATTTTTTAAGGGGAAATGATATTGGCACTCCAAAAATTGATGCAGACACTCCAAAATTAGTGTATCTCCAAAGCCACTTTCCTTTATCTTTTGGAGTGTCTGCATCAATTTTTGAAGTGCCAATATCATTTCCCTTTTTAAGAAGGTATTCTAAAACGGAGCTCAGAAGATTATCTGTCAGGGGTAGACATTCCAATCGGAGAACTTAGCTGAGGAATCAAATTACCAAATAGAATTTAGTTCGAAAAAGAGCATTCAACTAGAATTCAGATGCACGAGAAAGCTAGGATGAGAAATGATGTTACCATCAGTCAGGGGACCAGGTCCAGGAGTCCATGTAGCGATGGAAATCGCTGCAATTTGCTGTGCCAGAAAACGACCACGTTTTGTCGACAAGTAAGGCAATTTCATTTGCACTTTTATCCTCGTGTTTTTTCTTTAATTACAGATTACAGATATTGTGTGGGGCCTATTTTGGAATCTCTTACAAATAATCAGTCGTTTAATAATTTTAAAATGATTTTTTTTTGAGTGATTTGATAAAAAATCAGCTCAATCAGACAATTGTATGTGGTTGATCCAATCATTTAATTTTTAATTCATAATTTAGGATCATGAATACTTAATGAATTTTGAAGAAAAGTTATACAACTATGTGTTCGATGTCTCCTTGATCTGAACTAAATGTATTCTAAGGCTTGTTGAGAAGACCGCTTAGTAAAAAATTATCGTAAGGCTTGTTGAGAAGAGCGCTTACTAAAAAAATTATCTTTATTAGACATCGAGAGAAATCGAAACGATTTATAATTGTAAAATAATTTTTGCGTTTTGATACCTATCAATGTCTAATCATAATAATTTTTTTGATAAATGCTCTTCTCAACAAGTTCTACAATATATGTGGTTCAGATCAATGAGATACCGAATGCACAATTGTTTGAATTTCTTTCAAAATTCATTCAGTATTCAGAATCCTAAATCATGAATTAAAAATTAAAAGATTGAATCAACTATGCACAATTTTCTTATTGGGCCAATTTTTACGAGACTGCTCGAGAGATTATTTTTAAAATATTGAACGACTCCGATTATTTGTGTGAACAACTTCAATTATTTGTGTGAGGCTCCAAAGTAGACCCCACACAACCTTTGTAAGTAAAAGAGAAAGAGGACAAATGCATGTGCAAGTGAGGCTGGCCTAATTTGCCAACAAAATGTTGGCAAAACGTTGCCATTTCTGCCGTTACAAATATTGCAGCGAGTTTCCCTCACTGCAGGGACTCCAAGTCCCAGTCAGGCTCCCATTAGAGATTCCTGATTTTGCTACCATCCGCACCTCCCATTTCCAATTGAATTGTGACGATCCGAGCCACTCAATATGTTCAAAACGTGATTTTAAGGGTACCCGCAAAAAATCGACAAAAAAAATGACCAGAAAGGACTTGATCCGATGTATTTTGTGTAAAAACGCTATAAATGCATTTTTATGACAAACTGTTGAATGCACTTTTTCAATTAGCTTATTTATAATGTCAATAATATTAAGGACCACAATGAGACTCAATCTATACATTGGGATTTAACAAACAGCGTCCTGGCCGTGGCCGTGGCCTACTTCAATGCACAATTTAAACATTGCGATTGATTAGTCGGGGACGACAATGACTTGTCACATATGTACCGTTAATTAAGCATGCACACGTCTAGATATTGTTTCACCAAGAAGCATGTCGAGACAAGACGGTTTTTTGTTCTAATTACCACAATATCTAAAGTGTGCTTTTCGCTTCATGTTTGAAGTGCTCTCATGATTGACTAATGAAAGCTAGGTAGGATAGAACCAAATATGGGCCTCGTAATTGGCTAAGCTAGCGCTCCCTATTTTTGGTACTCGAATGGAGCATTAGGGGGATCCGGATGCAGCGCAGTCTCCTTTTACAAAATTAGCTGCAAGAAGAAATCACGAACTTGCTTATGTTAAAAATTCTCTTTGAAACATAAACACGAATAGGTATGAATTAGAGGTACTCCCTCTTCGAACACACAATTATAAGAAAACTCTCAATTTTCATTAATTCAATAAATAACCAAATTTTAATATCACCCTACAACTTATTTTATACTAAAAAAATTAGGGGTGAGCATGGTCTGGATTGGTTCGGTTATATAGTAAACCAAGAACCAATCCACTACCTATGGATTAAGAATTTGGAGAACCAAACCAATCCACAAAAGACATAGAACCAAACCAATCCAAACCACTAAAATACGGTTTAGTTTCGGTTTTAGACCATGATTTGCTTTGAACTAAACTATCATCTTCAAAAAAATATTTAAAGTACTTTAAATTACGAAGATAAATTAAAAAGAAAACTTATATTAAAACAAATTTCATTCAAATTACCAAAACACACTAACATCAACCAATTAATTACGAGTAGAATACCAATAATTGCTTCAAGTCTTAAACTAAGAAAATGAAATACTGGTAAGTCACTAAAATGAACCAACTAAAAATACCAATCACTAAACATCTTAAGATATTTTAACCAAATAAAAGGCCAAAGATAATTCATAAAACTATTGAATTGAAATGAGGCAGCATAAGAGCAGGGAAGGGAAACTAAAAATTGCGGTGGATTTAATAGGCTCAATAAATTAGGAAAGTATTTGACTAAGGCTTCCATATATATTTGGTGAATCATAATTAAATTTTATATATATATACGGATCGGATCGGATCGGATCGGTTTGGAACCATAATCATGAACGTGAATCCATAAACCAAACCATATAACGCGGTTTCTAATTTTTTTTAACCATGACCAAACCATACTACTTTAAAACCGAACCAAACCTTTCGGTTTGGATTGGTTTGGACTGGATTCGTGGTTTAACGGATTTTTTGCTCACCCCTAAAAAACACTAAGACCGAAAAGGAATTAGCAAAACAGGAAAGCTGAATCTCTTATTGACTCAATAATTACCAAAATCAAAAGATTTGAACTATTCCCAAATTTGATTACCAGATAATAAAATAAACTTATATACCAAAATAGACGTCAATTAATCAGAATATCCTATAAGAATTTATAGCCAAAATAATAAAAACTAAATATTTTATTTCTTAAATGATATGATATTTCCATTCTGCACAGTCCCCCAATGGTTCACCAATCTTGGTTTTTATGATGTTGGATCCTCCGACTAGAATCAATAAGATTATTTCTTCTTCCTATCAAAACCCAAAAAAAAAAAAAAGAAGAAGAAGAAGCAGGCAGTAGCAGCAAACATGGGCAAAATTTGCATTCCTGGAATTCAATTAAGTCCACGAAAAAAAATGTATAAAATTAGAAAAATTATGATACCATCATTATCATAACAAGAATACTGAACCCTCTTTTTATTATTATTATTATTATTATTATTATTATTATTATTATTATTATTATTATTATTATTATTATTATTATTATTATTATTATTATTATTATTA
>BPLS01000613.1:131583-142489 GCA_019656275.1 Rhododendron kiyosumense
GGATCCGAAACGGGCACAAAAGCGATCTGTACCTGGCTGCTGTTCCTTTTCTGCTGTACTCCTAGCTTTTTTGTTCCTAAATTGAGCTCCACTTTTATTTTGTTTTGTCCTCATTTAGAGTTTTGCGTCAAAATTTTGTTGATTGAAGGTTTATTCTGACAAGAAAAATTAAAAAAATAAAAAATTATGACATTCACACATTCCTTTGTTAAAAATATCCAACTTTTAGCATTTTTAGCTTTTGGCTAGAAATATTGTTCCTTTTAAATGGTGATCATAACATGGTTATAAGGGTAATTTGGAGAAGAGAAAATATTTTTAATGGTGGAGCCATGAAAAATTGTTTACAAAACTATTCACGACTGTTCAAAAGTGTTTTGTACAGTCCGGATGTTAATAAAATTTTTACGAAAAAAAATTTAATTTTTTCTCAAGAAAAATTTATTTAAATTCGACCCATCCCAAACTAAAACGGACGGCCAAAATCGCGCATTACGCCTTGAGTAAAGTTTCTCTCATTGAGTAATTTGTTTTAGGCCAGACCAACTAGTTGGGCCGAGCGTCGAGCAGCATTAAACGCGCGAATCACGGCCCTCTAACTAACTCATTTATCGTGAAAACAAGCAGCAATCCACCAACTTATCAAAAAAGGAAAACAAACAAATAATCTCTACCAAAACAAAGAACAAATTCAGGAAACGCAAACAGCACCAGGAAAAGGAAAGTCCAAGAGAAGATAACCAGAACCGTATATCTCAACACGTGATTATCATACCTCCTCCATTATCTTCCTCTCTCTCTCTCTCTCTCTCTCTCTCTCTCTCTCTTCACCTGCCCATTTATCTTCCTCTCTCTTTCTGATCACAAATCTCTCTCTCTCTCTCTCTCTCTCTCTCTCCAGAGCATTTCGAAATGAATCCTGGGGATTCGGATGGAGCCTCTGAAACATCCTCGGTAGCCGCCAAGAAGAATTCCAGGAAACCCAAATGTACGTTTCGTAACTATTTCGCATTTTTTTCCCCTTCTCCCTCCTGAATTTGTTGCAGCTCTGTATCATCCTTCATGCATTTATTTTTGCTTTTATTTCTTTTACACTTTGATTACCGTTTCCTTGTGCAAATCTCCGAGATTTTTTTATTGGGTAATCCATTTAACTCTGTATTGCATGCATAATTGCAAGAACCCCTTGTCGCCAATACGGGTAGAATGGTACCGGGTCATTGTGGTTTGTTGTCATTTTAATTAGGGCTGTATCATCTTCAATAATTTGGATGGCAATTCAGGAACAGTTGAAATACTTATGAAGAAAGTATGAATCAGATTAGGCACTTAATGAGCTGCAATTCGACATGCGTGCTCGTAGGATCTTTCAATTGCATCATGGCAGAGGACTAGGGCAGGATTAGACACGGGTTTGAATTACAAATAGTATGGGATGGGACGGCATTTTCCGGGCCTTTTGTTTTAAGGATTGGATGAATGTGCATACTGATGCTCCAGACTATCAATGAAGGAAGCATAATAATGTGCGTATAAATTGAATTGGGTCTCTAGGCCTGCCTTCTCTAAGGCCATTTGGCTTTGATTTAGGGGCATGGTTCCGCAGCAAAACAGGTATAAGGGGCACTGTTTCAGTGGTATTCTGAGAGCAACCACTTTGTGCATATTGCCAAAGGTTAGGTCTGTCTTTAATCCTCCCCCGCCCAAACCCCCAATGATTGGGGACTACGTGGGTTCTGTTGTTGTTGTTGTTGTTTTACAGATTGGATGAGGCATTGTATATCTGTTGGATGACCAAATTCCAGAAATGTGAGATGTGCGAGATGTTGAGCTATGAAATTGGTAATCTCATCAATACTAGTTCGGTGGGACCATCCATCCTCTGAGATTACACATAACTTCATTAGTAGTCCGACCAATTAAACATGGCCTAATTAGAGGGTACATCGAAGACGAAGTTGTATAGCAATTTTCCGAAGTCGAAAGGCCCTCAATTTTGAAGTTCAATGTAGTAGTTATCTTCTTAAGCAAATTGTTCGGATCATGAATGAAGGTAAAATAAGAGATCTGAATGCCATGCAGTGAAGGCAATGATTAAGAGGACACTATTTTCTACGTTCATCTTGGTTCTATACCTAAGACTTGCATGACTACAGAGTCAGTATTTTGAGTTGGGCTTGGTGGGCCTATATAGTTCGGTGACAAATAAAATACACACTATTATTGGTTCTATATTTTTGAAAATCATATGGGTACGAACGCCACATTTGTTCCCTCTGGCACCATCCTTCCTTGCATCAGATTTTGTTTACACCTGGAGCCCGTTCGTTTTGGAATTTTGGATTTGGATTTATAGGTAATTAGTGTAGAGGGAAATAGAGTAATGATTGAAAATATGGGTAATGATTGGAGAGATATAGAGAGAAAAATGAAAGTAATGATTGGAGAGAAATAGGATAATGATTAGAATCTAAAATCCAAAACCCTTAAACGAACAGTCTCGTGTCTTGAGGCAAGTTGTCCTCAGTTTTACAGAACTACGGCTTTAATGATTTTTGTTCTGTACTGTGGTGGTCATGAATGAACTATTTATGCAGAGATTTGTTTTACTTTCCAGATTCTCGGTTTACACAACAAGAGCTTCCTGCTTGCAAACCAATTTTGACTCCTGGTTGGGTATGGTCGATCACATATTTTACTTAATCTAGCTTTCAGAAAAGATATTGTCTGTAAATGTTTATATCTAGTCACTTTCCTCCTCTCTCCTACCATTCAGGTCATTACAGCTTTCATCTGTATTGGAGTCATCTTCATCCCCATTGGCCTCGCTTCCTTGTTTGCATCTGAGAATGTAATATGTCAAATAGCTCTTACTATTGAATAGTGATGTTTTGTAATCAACATCTTGAAATTATGTATAAACTATCTCATTGTTTAATGTGCAGGTGGTAGAAATTGTGGATCGTTATGATAAGGATTGCGTTCCTTCAACTTATAACGGTAGCATGCTTGAATTTATTCAAAGCTCCAAAACCAACAAGACTTGTATCAAGACCTTGACTGTAAGTGCAATACCCTTGTACAGATGACTTCAAATCAATTATGCTTGATCTTCTTTTCTGTGATTCACAACATTTACATGAACCCCTTTAATGCTTTTTCAGGTGCCAAAGAAGATGAAACAGCCAATTTTTGTATATTATCAGCTTGACAACTTTTACCAGAATCATCGCCGGTATGTTGTGTAGTTTCTTTGATTTTATGGAATCTAGTAATGTGGTTTGGTTCTTATTCATCAAAAGGTTTTGTTTTCTCATAAACACTGGTCCGTCATTTTTGGCAAGACTTGGGCTTTAAAGTGTACACATAATAACTGGATTTGGGACTGTGTTCTGTGTTACCCAATACGCATGCATAGTGCTTTCTTGTAAAGTCAAACTAGAATAGAAATATTGAAGCTAAAATTGGAATATTGTGCTAGTATTCATTAGTTGTGGCATATGAGGACCAGAGCAGATTAGAAATGACTTTTTGATCTCTAAATATGTAAAATTCAACAGGATCTAGGGCGTAATTGCCATTATTTTCTGGAATCTCATGGTATCATAGCAAGTTCTGACCAATGCAATAGCCAATGATGTAGTAGCAGGACAAGTCAAAGGATTGCTGTGACTCTTTGCTACCCACCTCTGGTTCTAGCTTTTTCGGGTCTATGCAGCCATGGTCTTATAATTACATGACATTTGCAGAATGGTTTGTTTGATGTAGAAGACCAAAGAGTTCGAGGCCTGAAAGAACAAGTAGTTTCATCAATGCACTATTGTTTTGGGCAAAACATAGATACAAAAAAGTACACCAGAAATTCTACGGCATTCCCATCTTATTTATCTAGTTTTGTTTACCTTTTGATATATTCGTTGTGAAAAATTAAGTGTTTCGGTTTTCCACAAGCAGATAACTAGGGCCAACATTAATAAATTTTGTGCTAACGATCTCTATGAACTTCGTGCTAGCAGTAAGGGCTAAAGACTGACTTTTCTTTTGTTGTGCCTTTCTTATCATGTTAGCTTTTTCCTTGTGATTCTTCGACCATGCTTTGATATATTTTCCGATTCAAAGATGCTGAGATTTTTTCTGTTTATTACATTGCAACCTTTATCAAGGACTGTTGAAGACTGGAATATTTAACCCCTGAATCTCTCATGTGGAGAAAGTGGACCGTTCCGTTCTTCTTACGTTTTCACTTGTTCCGTTGGTTTTGTTAGAAAAGTTTCACTTGTCATTCTTCCAAGTGTGGAAGTCTTTTCACATGTATCCTCTGATTCCATATGCATAAACTTACAGTCAAAATGGACATCCAATATGTTATAAACTATTAGCTGCCCCGTATCTATGTCAAAAGTACGTAATCCAATATTCATTCCAAACTCAGCTTCTGATAAAAGGTTGTTCTTTCCTCTCTGAGTTGTGGCTATCTCTCTTCAGATATGTCAAAAGTAGAAGTGACAAGCAATTGCGTAGCAAGGCATTCGAAGACAACGTAGAAGATTGTAAACCTGAAACCTACGCTAATGGTCGACCAATTGTTCCTTGTGGCCTCATTGCTTGGAGTTTGTTCAATGACACGTATGGTTTTTCTAAGAATAACAAAACTATACAAGTCAACAAAAAGGGTATCGCATGGAAAAGTGATAGACAACACAAATTTGGGTCTGATGTGTATCCTAAGAATTTCCAGCAAGGTTGGATTGGGGGTGCAAAACTCGACGAAAATGTTCCAGTACGTATATATTTTACTTATTTCACCTTCTTGTGTCTTTCTAGGTTATTTTTTTTAAACTTGGTTTTCCATATTTTCCCTGTTTGTTTCCATTTTTTCATCTTTATTCTGTATCTAATAGTTAAGTGAGCAAGAAGATCTTATGGTTTGGATGAGAACTGCCGCATTACCGAGCTTTCGAAAGCTATATGGAAAGATAGAGGAGGATCTTGATGCTAACCAGAACATAACAGTTGTAATTCAGAACAACTACAACACCTACAGTTTCAGGGGAGACAAGAAGCTGGTCCTTTCAACTACAAGTTGGATTGGTGGGAAGAATGATTTTCTTGGTGTAGCATACCTTACAGTTGGTGGACTATGCTTATTTCTTGCAATAAGCTTCATTCTTTTGTATGTCTTCAGACCACGGTAAGTGATGGTTCTTATGAAGTCTTGCCAATTGCGTTGTCAGATTGATTGAGGTTCATTTTCCATGTGGTTGCATATTCATGTCTCTCTTGGGATTTAGGCTGTGTCATGCTGTTTCCTGATGTGTTACACCATAGAATCCTTGATTATGTTCTAAATAGACTACATCCCTTTTTTCTTTTGTAATGTTTCTGGTTGTCGACCACGTGTAGAGACGGACTATGTTATTATTGGACTTCAACACTTTCATTTTGAGGATGTTGGCATCATTTGGAATGATATTGCCAATGCTAAAGAAAGGAACTGATTGGCCCAAAATTCAATTTTGTTTAAAGTAGGCCATATCTGAGACAATGGAGTTGCAGTTGCTTTAATTTGAATTGAGGAGTTTCTGTTTCAAAGGCAAAAGCCTCAGTACTGTTCTTGGTAGTTTTCTTTCCAGGCTATGAGTTCCGTCGGAGAATTTCATCCATTGGGAAGTTTTACTCCTGGATGCAAATTCAAATGACGTCCTGAGTTTCTCAATAGTAAGATCAAATAGGTTTCAAAAATTTACATGGCAATGCTTTTATCTTTCGAAACTTCTTGTTAGGTTTCAATGTAAGCTTAGTTCTCTTTTTTTTTTTTTTCTGATTTTGTAACCTTAGCTTTGATCTGGCTACTGAGTTAATTATTTTTTTCTCTCTTCATTCAGGCCTCTTGGGGATCCATCTTACTTGTCATGGAACAAAAATCCTGCTGGGACTATGAACTAAGATTTCTTCATTGATGCACCACTATAGTCGCTGGCCTACCCCATCGATGGATAGCAAAATGTTCGGATTTTCGCTTTAAAAGAAGGTTGCTGCGTATGAAACCTCGTCTTTGAGTTTCTCTCGGGAAATTCTCTTTGCCATGGAGGAGTTTTGACCTGATTGTGAGCTACTAACTTCATCTTTGAAGACTTTCGTTAGTAGTGTACAGAGGTGGGATGTTATCGAATGGTGGTTTTGTTATTTACTTTTGCGAAATATACTTGTTGGCGACGATATTGATTGATAGGTTGTAGATGTCATTTTTCCAAAGTTCTGTTTTTCCATTTATTTCTTACTGCCATATAGCGAAAATGATTATGGCCCTTTGGCCTAACTTATTTGTAACTTTTTGGGATAGTTTTTTTTATTTTTTGTTTCTCTTGATTTTTGCTACATATATTTGGGTCAAATTTTTACATGACGAAAAATATAACTGTGATAAAGGTAAAAGAAATACATGTAAGATGACAAAAAAGACTCAAAAAGATTTGGGGGGGGGGGGGGGGGATTGTGTTCATCATCTTATATGAACTTTTAGCAAATTTGGTCTGTAATTTATACTTTTTTGGGTTTCTCTTATCGAGACGAACTATCTAATCTACAAAATTAGACTCAAATCTAGCAACAATTAAGAGCAAACAACTAAAATTGCAAAATTCAGGACCACGTCCTGGTAAATGGAGCAGGGGGCTAACCTCTGTTATCTAATTGTTCGGTACAGTGACAAATTAGTCAGTTTGATTATCTTTTTGTGATCCTTCAAATTGCAAAATTTTATTTCTATTGTTTTCAAAATAACGTAAAATAGGACCGGTTCACAAGCTTCCAAAAAATTGCTACTCCATCTATTTATATCTTGCGAAGAAATCCAAAGTTCCGTTAAAGATTTTATACCTTGTGATAACAAACATGTATGAGAGACCATTTTCTAATTAATGAGAACTTTTGTAGCGTGAAACTTTCAATTTTCAACTTAGCTGCAGCCCCAGTCGTCAAGACCTAAAATTTAGGCGTTTAAAACCTCTCAGGTATTAACAACTGGAGTTTAAAACCTCTCAGGTACTTGTTGCTCCACTAAAAGTGTTAAAACCAAATTGGCTTGGGAATGCGAGGGCGTGCCAGGACACGTTTGTCCAAACTGCCTTAAGGCTTTCGAGCCTCAAAGTCTGACTTCTTTCGGGCAGATGTGCTAGGCCTAAAGGGTAAGGCCTTAGGATGGTTCGTTTGCTGCCTTGTCGGGCTAAGGACTTAAAATATTTTCTAATCGCTGTTGGAACAAAGGAAAGAAAGATAAACGGCTAAAACAAGATTAAGTGAACTCCATTAACGATTCAATGAAGTTTTTGGGTACAAGAAAAGAGGTAAAACTTGAAATATTAAGAAGTGAATACAAGGAATGCTTGAAAGAAAGGGAAATGGGAGTGCATAAGCCGTAAGCTCTTGAGGTCGTGGACCTTTGCCAAGGCCTCCACAACTGGAAATTATAGGAGCCACAGGCCTTGAGCTGCTTCAAAATCCTCCAATGCATGGCTGCCATGTGGCCTTCCAGCAGAGGTTTAGGCTTGAGCAGCTTCAACAATGGACCAATGAGGGGCGTCTCTCTGAACAAAACGTGCATTTTACTCCAAGAGACAGGCAAAGGCCTGAGAATCCTCTCCTCTTTCTGCAAAAAGAATGTCGGCCCCCTGAAATTCCAGGCCCTTGAGCTGCTTCCACACTCAAGGTGTTGCTTGAATGTACTTCCTCCGGGCCCACCACTGCTGAAGACCAACATTCCTATCATCTCATTGGACCTCCCATCTCTTGTGGGCCCCTAAACTCCTTGGACTTGATTCCTCTCGAGACCCACAATTCAGGCAGGTCTGGGAGAGCTGCTTGTGAGCAGCTTGCTGAGGTTTGAAGGAGTATATTCATGGGCTGCATGTGTGCCACTTGTTGCTAGCTCTGTATCACACTAAAAAGCGGGGTCCCACGAGCTCAGACCTTGAGCTGCTTGTGAGCAGTTTACCCAGACCTGCTTTCAGTAAGAAGATTCCAGACCTTTGAGCTGCTTGTGAGCAGCTTTGAGGCCTTTAACTTGCTTTCCCTAGGCCCTGAACGGAGCTGATTAAAATGGTGGGCCTTAGCACCAATTGGGCCCGTGCTTCATGGGCCTTTGAGCCATTGTAAGCCTTCTGAGCCTTTTAACTCAGTGAGAAAACCATGGCATTTTTTGGGCCTGCTTCCTAGGCCTTGTTACATATAAACCCAGCTTTGGGCTTTTAACTGATTTGGGCCTACTTTGTAGGCCTTTATTCTTGGTGAACCGGCCCTAATTCGTGGGCAGTTTGGCCGTACGGATTTTCGAGGCTAAGGCCTCGCATTCGAGGCCGTCGTTCAATCCGTAAACTTATTTCTTGCTTTTTGGTCAAAAATGGGTGTAAACAGTACTAACAACTTTTTTTTTTCCGGCCAATTCGCATAGAATTTAATTAGGACCTCCAAAGGGGGTGGTGGAATTGATTTTCCACAATTAATGCACGTAAGTTCCGACACCCGAGTTATAAAAAAAAACTTAAAATTTAGCTCATGATTAAAGGAGATTGGCTTATTCACGGAGGAGCTGTTAATAAGTTATTTGCGGTGCTGAACGATCGCAGCCGTCCATAGATTTTCTTAGAAAAGTTTCGTTAAAATTCAAACCGTCCAACGCGCTTTGGATCCGCGCGATGTTGCTCATAAACAGTTTTTCACGGAAACTTTCGTAAAAAAGATAATCTCGATTGGAAGATCACACATCGGCTTTGTTCCTAATCATCCCGAGATCAGCATAAAAGTGAGAGTTTAGCTCATAACATCACCAAATTAGCGAAGGATTGATTCGTTTACAAGAGACAAGTACTGAAAGCTGATTGGTTTACAAGACACGAGTACTGAATTTTTTAAGCTGAAAAGTTGTTTGGTAAACATATTAAGTACTGAATGAAAAAATAATAAAATAATTTTAGTTCCGATTCTCTCTTAATTTATTAATGGTCATAGTGTACTTATAATAATAGTGGAATGGTGATGGAGTGGTGGCGGTGGTGGTGGTGGTGGTGGTGGTGGTGGTGGTGGAGTGCTAGCGATAGTAGTGTCATGGTGGTGGTGGAGTGATGGTGATGTAACAGTGGCAATGAGTGGGAGTGGTGGTGGTGGTGTAATGGTGGTGATGGCGGTGGAGTGATGGTGTAATGATGACAGTGAGTGGTGTCGGTGGAATGATAGTTGTGTAATTGTGGCATTGTGGTGGTGGCGGCGACGACGGTATGGCAGTGTGGTAATGGTGGTGGTGGTGGTGGTGGTGGAATGATTCTGGGAGTGATGGTGGTGGTGGAATGATACTGGGAGTGGTGGTAGTGGTGATGGTGGTGGCGGCGAAGTGGTGGTGGTAGTAAAGTGGTTGTAGGAGTGGTGGTGGTGGTACGATGATTAAATGCAAGTATATAAGAATTCAGCCAGAATTAAGTAGTTCAAAACTACTTAATTTTTTTCAACTTTTTAGCATAAATTTTAAGTAGCATTTAATTTGTTAAGCAATGTATAATATCGTTATCAAATCTACTGAATCACTTATTACTTAATTGATTCAATTTTAAGTGCCGAATTTAGATTATCAAACAAGTCCGAACAAAGATTAGAGTCTGATTAAAAAAAAGAAAAAGATTAGAGTCGGAGAGAGAGAGAGAGAGAGGGAGAGGACAAAAAATCGAAAAAATAAAATGGCTGGTGGAGGTAGACCGTGGTCCGATACAATCCCACTGCTGGACTCATCGACCCGATTCTCCTCCGTCGAAATGGCCACCGCCGTTCCCCTTCACGTCCCCCGCCGCTCCGTCTTCCTCGGCGTCGACGTCGGCACCGGCAGCGCTCGCGCAGGTCCATTTTCATTCGCAAACGCTCTTTTTTCTTTTGCGAGTTCGATTGGTTGGTACTATACTATCGGTTGATCCACGCGCCCACCCCCCCCTTTTTTTACGGTTGTGATTTTTGGCTTTCTGATGTTTACTGTTCCATTGCTGAGGCTGTTTATATCGTTATTATACTTAATCGAATCCAATCCCGTCCTTCTAAAAATGGCGCCAAACTTGTTCTTCGACCAGTTATGCCCTAGTCAGGGTGTCTGGGCCAGTGTCAGCTTACACGCACATCAACTAATCCCCTTCCCAATCCGGTCAAAGGCAAGCCATCCAAGTCGGAACTAGGGAATTCACAATAAATTATTTATTGCAGCTTGACCCCAAGAATCGAAATATGGTCAATTGTGTGGGGGAGCATACCCACTAGCCAACCGGACTAAGCCTTGGGGCCATGCCCTTGGGATTTGATGGTGGGTTGCTCTTGGATGGTACATATTAAATACATGTTTTGTGAAGTTAGTTAAACTTAAAAGAGTACAGCCAATTAATGCCCATTATTGGGCGTCTGGGAGTTGTAGATTGAAGACAAACCTAGCCTTTTGCATTGTCCATGGACTCGAACTCACAACCGAAGATTGGAAGGTTGATATGTTCTGAGATGGGAGTTCATTGTTCAGTATGCAATTCTAGTAGAGGCACTCAATCGTGCCATTATTCTGTTTAATTGGCATTTGCTTAAAGCTCTTATAGGAGTTATGATAATGTATATTAATTGACATGGTTAAGTCTATTGCTGATTCTCGGTTTAATGTTATTTGATTTCCGGGATGAAATGGTTAATGATTCTCAATTTCTGTAATCAAGTTTTGATCAGAGTCCTGACCTTGGCAGTTTTTTAACTGGTCTGTTTAAAATGTGAGGTGGAAATTTGAATCCAGTAATTTTATGCGATTCACAGAGTTACTCATATTTAGATAAGTTTATGAACCTTGTTGAATTTTATTGCTTTCTCATTCTATGATAAGTTAGAACTTTCTGGATTA
>BPLS01000613.1:174270-185264 GCA_019656275.1 Rhododendron kiyosumense
ACATTTACCCCTCAAAAATTTTAAAAATTGCATATTAAACCTTTGCCGTGTCCCCAAAAGCGTCCCTCCCGTGTCGCAGCCGTGGTCCACTAAAAGAATTAATTAAATTTATTAGACATGCCATATCCCATACGTATTTTGCCAACACGGGGACACAGGCCTCGAGGAGTGTCTTTGCTCCATAGGTTTGTAGGTTGGTTGCTTACCATTGTTAGCGATCGGGGAATACTCGGAAGAACCCGATATGGGTAATCTTCCTCTGGGGATACGCCATACCTAGCAACATGAGCTATTGCTGGGTTTAGATGTCCACCACCTGACGATCTCAATTGATGCTTTTTTTTGTATTCTTCTAGAGTTGCTATGTTCCAGCCATAGTTGAAGTCTATTGCATGTTGAGGTGCTAGTGCAATTTTTTCTTGCCTCATTATGTTGTGAGCACCTTCCTGTGCAGCGCATACAGCAAATGCCCAACATGTATCTGTTCAGCCCGTTACACAAGTTATAAAAGCTGCAATTAGTATATCCAAAGGACATGCATTATCAAATTACATACTGAAAGGTCCCAGCTCTCGGACTGGGTTCATCATGGGGCGATGATCAACTATCAACTTGAGTCGCCCCGCAGTAGATAGGCCTTGTTTTAGCAACGTACTGAACACCATTATTGGTTATATGACCCAACAAAGTAACCTAGTAAACTGCATAACAATTTAGTCTAAGCAATACTGGTGGTCAGTACGCTGAATTGTTATGCAGTTTACTAGGTTGCTTTGTTGGGTCATATAAGCAATAATGGTGGTTAGTACGCTGCTAAAACGGGGCCTATCTACTGCGGGGCGACTCAAGTTGATAGTTGATCATCGCCCCATGATGAATCCAGTCTGAGACCAGGGACCTTTTAGTAAGTAATTTGATAATGCATGTCTTTTGGATATACTAATTGCAACTTTTATAACTTGTGTAATGGGCTGAACAGATACATGTTGGGCATTTGCTGTATGCGCTGCATAGGAAGGTGCCCACAACATAGTGAGGCAAGAAAAAATTACACTAGCACCTCAATACGCGATAGACTTCAACTACGGCTGGAACAGAGCAACTCTAGAAGAATACAAAAAAAAGCATCAAATGTCAGGTAGTGGACATCTAAACCCAGCAATAGCTCATGTTGCTAGGTATGGCGTATCCCCAGAGGAAGATTACCCATATCGAGGTCTTCCGAGTATTCCCCGATCGCTAACAATGGTAAGCAACCAACCTACAAACCTATGGAGCAAAGACACTCCTCGAGGCCTGTGTCCCCGTGTTGGCAAATACGTATGGGATATGGCATGTCCAATAAATTCAATTAATTCTTTTAATGGACCAAGGCTGCGACATGGTAGGGACACGGGAGGGACGCATTTGGGGACACGGCAAAGGTTTAATATGCAATTTTTAAAATTTTTGAGGGGTAAATGCGTATTACTTCAAATATTTTGGGTTAAAAGTGTAATATGATGTATATATGATGCTTAAACAAAAAAATTTGCCGTGCCCCCTGCTACAACATAGCTAGAAATCCCGTGCCCGTGTCCTTTGTACATAGCTAGAAACCTTTTTAGGGGGCATTTCTTCCTGATTATTATGTATCTATCCCTTTTTTTAAAGGGCACTTGAGACGGATTGTGAAGGGCGAAGGGTTTGAAAAGGTTCCCAAGTATCAGGAGGACCTCCTGGAGGAAGCCGTTTTCAATCAGCCAGTCTTAGTCGGATTGGATATGCATGGACCATCATGGAGGACATACAAAAAGGTAAGAAGAACCAAGCCTCCTAATCAAAAACCAAGTTTTCTAAATCTACAACTTAATAATTGCACTAACACAAAATCAAAATGTTGTAGGGTATTTACCGCCACCCCCAGTCTATCTCGAAAAGGATATTCACGGCCATGCAGGGCGTGGAGGACACATCTTAATCCCTCGTGGGGGCATCACACTTCTCGGCAGTGTGATGTGCTTACGTGTTCAGCTACTTTTTGCACTTTGTTCGGGAATACCTCTCTATAGATATCACATAATACAAGTTATATTGATATTTAAACAATCATAGTCTACCCGAGTTTTATTCACTCGATAGAGTTATCTACCCAATCTACCTAAGTCCGAGGGTTTGAACCTAAGGTTCTAATACCATGTTATAACACCCCGATTTTCCGGAGACAGTAATAAAAAATTCTCAACGAAACGTTTCGAAAGGTAAAACAGTTTATCTTAAAAAGGCTTAACTTGGATTAATAACTGAAGCATAAATAAAGACATTCGAGTCTTAACATAGAGTTTTATAGCAGAAATTAAAGGAAATACATACAGAGGTTAGAAGTTAGATTACAGTAATCCATATTAAAATATTGAAATGAAATGGGATGACTAGAGGTTAAGGTCAATGCTCCAATCTTGTATTGGATAGGAATTGGGGTCTTCGGCTTGGAGCTGGAGGTATTGTTCACCACCACCTTCGACACCAGGCATGAGAGGCCAGGGCAACAGTAGCACCACGAGTGTTTACATTCAGTAGAGGGTGCCTAACCTTTTAACCCTGACTTTACAAGAAGACAGTTGATATGAAATTGAAGTACAAGAGATTCAATAATAGTATCACCGGATCTTGTTCTATTACTAGACTTTATATTAAGTGATTTCTATGTTCTCAACCGTAGAGAAACATTGCTCCCATACACCACTAGAATCCCATGACACGTGGTTCTACTCCCCCTTGCTTGCCCTGATTGGGAGCCGGGATGAAAGAGCCCATGTTATTTACCAAGTTGGTCTCATCCACTGCCTCACAAGGATAGAACTAAAGTACTCAACATTCAAAATCATCATTCCCCGAGATTAATCACGCAGCACCACATCTATGGCTTTGAACACAAGATAGTGGACTTTTCGGCTAACCAAAGACATGGATCCGCTGACCATCTTTCACGACCTTTTGGCTAGCCAGTATTAGTCTCTGGATTAACAGACCACAAGAAGACGAGACGAGCTCGCAATCCGCTAACCTTCTTTCAGGAACAGATAGCAACAACATAACCTTCCTATTTTGATATCCATTTAACTTAGCATGTCTATGTGATCCCTAAGTCACATAATCCGCATGCGTGAGCGAGAGCGCAAGCGCAAAAGCGTTTGTAAATCACATCTCCAACAACTAAAATTCGCGAGGGCAAGGACTGAGAGTGGAGAGTGCATGGCATTTTGAAAGATTATGTGACTAAGGGTGAACCTCTACTGTCATGCACCAATCCCTAGTTCACCTAGGTCCGTTCTAACATGCAAAGTCATCATACTTGTCAACATCAATTGGAATGGTGTAAGCATGATATAGTAAACGGAATCGGATAACATGTCATAAGAGCAATTTGATTAACATGTTATAAGAGCAACAAAGTAACACACAGCCCGCTAAGTTGCATCGAGTGCGTTTTGATAGTGTAAATATTTGCTAAAATAAAATACTCCCTCCGTCCCATATTCTTGGTCATGTTTACTATTTGGGATCTTTCAAAAAATTAGCTATATCGTTTAATTTATAATATTTTTTATATCAACTATGGATCTTATTTGATAGAGATCTCAATTATTTTTATTAAACAAAGTTTTCAAAATCATAAAAAATATTTGCAAAAAGTGATACAAAACCAAGAATATGGGACGGAGGGAGTATTGTATTATATTATCCAATTTGTATTTGTTCATTTAATAATTTCGTTGATAACAAATTATTGTTCAGACTCTCAATTTTATTTACTTAGATACTAGTTTCTTCGCTTTTGTATTAAAAAACAATAACCAGTCTTGATAAGAAACAAAAGAAAAAAACAAAATACTTCCACCGATATCTATAATTTAAGACTACCAGAACGCTTTGCTTTACACTCTTCCTATTATTATGCATGCCAAGCCAAGCTAGAGTTCTCATCAGTCCAACTGTCATTGACAGTCATTTGATCCATGACTGGGTTTTAGCATGTTAAAGCGTGCAAAGAGTTGCACCAATGTTGACTAAACATAGAATGCTTGGTTAAATGCAAACGGTTCGCAAGTTATGAGATTTGAGTTTGCGAATTAAGCCCAAATTGTCTTAAATCTGCCAGCTCGAGATTTAAGTGCGTGCGTGTGGCACTAAACTAGCGAATTGTGAGACTAAGGTAACACAGTCTAACACGTAAGGAGTTTTGATGTGTCCAAGTGACTTTCGGATTTCATAATGTTTAACACATAGGTTAATTCGATGGGTTGTTATGTCTTTAGGGGATTGGAATGTTAGTTTGATTTAATAAGGGTCCCTCTTATAATAGTTAGACGTTTAAAACGAAAGGACATCTTTTCTTTCTTGTGTTAGAAGAAAGTAGTGGGTGCAGCCTTCAGAATTTTTTTTTGTAATCTATAGGGTGTCACTTGTAATTTGGGATAGTTAGGGTACTAAAGTGCAATCAATTAACGGTTTTGCTAACCTCCACCCACTAGGTGGAGGATAATACACAAATAACTCCAAACAAGTTCGGAAATCAATACATATTTCACGGATATTAATACACTTTTACAAATATCAATACACTTTTCACGGATATCAATACATGTTTTACGAATTATCCTCCACCCAAAGGGCAGAGGTTAGCATTTTCCATTAATTAAACTTAAGGGTGTAATGTGTAATTCAGATAAACCTTGGGGTTCTTATAGGGTAATTTCTCATATTATAGGGTAATATATAATATGGACATCATTTAAGGGTCATTTGGTAATCTGTTAATATTTTATTCTCTTACAAAGTTTCAATAGTAATATCTCTATTTATTGCACAACCAATAATCTTATTTATTCATTTCTAATCTTGTAGAATGAATATCTATTATTCCATTCATAAATGATAATACTCCGCTAAGTACGATTTTTAATCATTTTAACAAAACCAGCTTACTAATTTTTTGATAACTAGGTTCCCTATGTTCAATAAGCCTAAAATTTTAATATTTACTCTAGGAAAACAACATTTTAAATAACTAAACTCATATGCTAGTTTCTAGTTAGTATATTAGGTTATCCTACCTTTTAGCTAAAACTATAGTACTAGTTTTAGTTATTAATCAACGTAATCTATTAAGTGATGTTTCCTTTTCACTGTATTAATATTAGTATATTAGTATTTTCTTGAAATTAATAACAAGGACTTGTTTGATGACTAAAAAAATGTTAGTTATTTGAGGTATCGACATCAAATAATCAGTAAAAGAGGACATTACAGTATTCCAAACAAGTCACAAAATCAGTCAAGGTATTTCTGGCTCACTATCACAGAATTATATTGCGGCTGTGAGGTTCAGACCTTGAGGCCATAGAGTCCTACTTTGCGGACTTGACATTGAAGTTCACGGCCGTATGCTAGGTTCTAGTTAGTATATTAGGAGACTAAACACTGCGTACGCTGGGTTAGAGACTACGGACGCAACTGTGATTCTGGTTTCGAGACACTTTTTCTATAATATTGTTTTGATGCTTCCGCTCAAAATAGGCAACAAGAAGGGTTCTAAGCTACTACATTATACTTAAGGTTGATGGAATAGGGGTCTCCTGGCTTAGATCCGAAAGTAGTTGTTCTTGGCTGGAAGTTGAAGATGAAGTGAGAGGTGGAGTTTAAGGGAGCTCGAGAATGGATGTTTTCAGTAGCCAAGGACCTAAATGTGATGGGCTCTTAGTTCTTACCAATTTCGAAGTACTAGTGAGTCTTGCTTGCAGAATCAAGTTACTCACTCTCCTTTGTAATTTTCTCTCTCTAGAACCTTGAAGCTCAACTAACAACAATGGAGGAACGTTTTTCTCACTCTACAATATTCTGATATACCAGAAGGATAAATGGACGAAAATTGAGAGTACAAGAAGGTAGAGGGGATATGAGGTTTTAAGAAACATGGCATCCATTGGTGGGTGATTCCAAGGGGTAGCTTGTGGGCAAGAGAGGAGAGTGGAGGATGGTTTTATGGGGTAGAGGCCGGAGGGCTGCATTTATTTGATATAACGGCAGTAACACTCACAGGCCTAAGGTCTAGAGTGGTTTGGAGGAGGTTTTGATGGTTTTGGATGAAAACCCATGGAGGTTTTGGGTATATGTGTAAGTGTATGTATATAATGGGAATGGTAGGCAATTCTAGGGATAGGATAACCATAGTCTTGTTATTCTTAGGTTAGTAATCCAAAATCCAATTAAGGAAGTGCGGATAGCCATACCAACAAATACAAAATTCAATATTAAAAGTCAATTAAGAAGACCTGATTTCTAAAATCCACCATTAATTCAATTCTCAACGGTTTCGGGTGATTCAAGCGGCATTAGAACAGGCTCTAAGTCTACTCTATTTCATATGAAGGAACCAAAATTCAATCATGAGTTTAAGCAGGCGAAAAACCCCAAAAACGAAGACCATGTTCTGCAGATTTTCGGAAATGGAACAAATAACCTCAAACAACGAAACAACGCACGATCTAAGTACATAAACACCGTATAAACGCATAACCAGAGTAAGAAATCCCTACCTCATGGGTTTTGAGCAAAACCCGACTGTTTGACCAAGTCACCCGACTTCCCACGTGGCCCGATCGTAATTTTTCTTGGATGGATAAGAAGCCTGCGCTCCGTATAACAACTTTAATTCTTGGGCTTTGTTCGGAATCATGCCCTAAGTAGATGAAATCGAGGAGAGAAGTGGAGGAGGGGTGTTTTCGGAGGAGGAGCAGAGGGAGAGCCGAGAAAGAAGAAAAAAAGTGAGAAAAGGGAAAGAAAAAAGATGATTTCCCTGTACATTCCAACATATATATACATATTCACTTATTGCACTTTCACCCCACACTAATGATTCCTTCACATCAACCACCTAATCATATAACCATGACACCATTCATATTTCCATTTGCTAATAATCACAAAACTTCTTTAAAAAAAAATACGGGCCAAAATTACGGATCGCTACATAAATGAACTCACTCATCAAAGTAAATGTCTAACTATTAGTTTTTTTTTTCAGGGTACTTTCCGAATTAATTTTCTTTGTTGCTAGCATTATTTTTTTTTTATAAAATAAATTCTCTCCACCTGGAGAGGAAAAGTGGACTTTTCCCGTCTTCTTTGTTTACTTCGGAATAATAAAGGTTGACTTTTTTCCTCCAAACCAATACCATGTGCACCAACATGATAAATGATACTCCCTCATTCCCAATTTAATTGTCCTTCATTTCATTTTAACCGACTAAAAAATGAGTTATGTCTTTAAATTCGTAATGAATTTCATATCGAATATGGATATTGTTTGATAGATCTCAATTAATTTTATAATATAATATTTTTGAAATCACAAAAAATATTATAAATTACAAGATATAATCAACTGAAAAGTGACACGAACTCCCAAAAAAGACAATTAAATTGGGATGGAGGGAGTATAAGAAAGATAAAGGAAACGGCACCATTTTCGGATTAGAGAGCAAAAGTTTCACCAAATTATAACCATGACACATCCTGCAATTATTTTCGCTATCTAAATTGGTCTCATGTTATAACCTTAACTTTCACTTCGATACGTGATATTGAATACATGAGCTACTAATGTTTGTTCTTCAAAAAATAAAGCGAAACCAATCTTGTATGTATGGAATACGTAAAAATTGAAAATAAATTCATTACACCGGCAGTGTAAACCCTCTCTTTTCTTCTAAACCAATACAAATGTGCCATGACAACAGGTGAGCATGGAATTGGACAAAAGGTCACGCTTTTTCCTCTGCTTGGTTTACACAGGATAACCGCAAAGGTTAACTTTTGGGGGCAAAGTTTGAACAATTACAAAAAGAGCCCACCGTTACATAAACACCCCTTGTTCCCATTATCAGCCAACTTCTGCTTCAATTGGACCTTTCAAAAATTAAGTATTCATTTGCAAAAATTACTAACAATTCAATAGAAAATTAAATGGTGGTTGTGCACACATACAATATCGTCTCTTATTCGAACCTCGCGAGAAGCAATATATAGTAATTATTTTGGGAAAATAATTTTCACACTCCCTTTTTTTATATACACACTTCTTCTTCTTTTTTGTCTTTTAGCAAAAAAATATTACATCCACTTTTAATATAAAAAGACAAAAAAGAGATATCAAAAAAGGGAGTGTGAAAATCACTCCCCAATATTTTTTGCATAAATCCTACATTGGGTTCCACTCCGAAATAAAGAACACAATTCCAAAGTTCTGAAAGGGGAGGAGTCATTGCGTTGGGTCCCTTTCAAAACTTTTGAATTGTGTTTTGTTATATTCCAGAGTGGAACCCAATGCAAGATTTATGTTTAGCATGTGCGCAAATCATGTGTATCTTTCACATTGATAATACTAAAAAATTTGGGAGTGATTTTCAAATTCTTTTTTTGATATCCACACTCTATTTTTTTGTTTTTTAGTATTGAAAGTTGATGTAATTTTTTTTTGCTAAAAGACAAAAAAAAATAGTGTGAATATAAAAAAAGGGGAGTGTGAAAATCAATTTCCAAAATAATTATAAGTATATGTACCTACTCGCGAGGTTCAAATAAAATATGATATTATGTCTTTGTGTGCAACCACCATTTAATTTTCTATTGAATTGTTAGTAATTTTTGCAAATGCATACTCAATTTTGAAAGATCCAATTGAAGCAGAAGTTGGTTGATAATAGGAACAAGGGGTGTTAATGTAATGATGTGGTCCTTTTGGTAATGTTTGGTTGAGAGTTTAGTTTAATTTAATTTTGGTAGTGGGTGGAGAGAGAAATATAGTAATAATTGAAAATAGGGGTAATGATTGGAGAGAGAAAGAGAGAGATGAGAATAATGATTGAAAAAATAAGTAGGATAATGATTAAAAACAAAACTAAAACTAAAACGCGAACCGAACAAATCCTTTATAATTGTTCAACCTTTTCCCCCAAAAGTTAACCTTTGGCGTTAACCCTGGTAACCAAGCAGAGGAAAAGATGTGACCTTTTGTCCAATTTCATACTCATTTGCTGACGTGGCGTGTTTGTATTGATTTGAAGGAAAAATGAGGATTTACACAGTTGGTATAAAGAATTTATTAGCGTAGAAATTAAGAGCTATACTCTTTACCAGCAAAAATCGGTGCTATGCACGGCATGATTAACACATACTTTTGATTTTAAAACTCACCTTTAACAGTATTAATTTTGCACAATTACATACTATATATATATATATATAGAGAGAGAGAGAGAGAGGGCCATAGATATACGAGAGAGAGAGAGAGAGAGCAGAGCCGGCTTATAGCCAAGGCGAGGGAAGCAAAAAAAATTAAAAACGAGGGCCCCTAAATTTTTACGATTCTTATATGGGGACGGCTCTAGAGACAATACATTTGACAATACTTTTGACAATGCATTTTTTGAAATCCCACATGGGACCTTCAAACAAATGATCGGAGCCGCTCAATGTATTTAAAACATGTTTTTAAGGGGTCCCGTAAAAAATTAACGTATTTGGATATTGGTAAGGGCTTGATCAGCTCATTTAGTTGATTCCTGTCAATTTTGATAGGATAAAATTGAATAAGCCAATCAAGCCCTTGTTGATATCCAAATGAGTTGATTTTTTACAGGAATCCTTAAAAATATGTTTTAAACAAATTGAACTGCTCCGATTATTCGTGTGGAGCTCCGAAAAATATATTGTCAAAAGTATTGTCAAATAGATTGTCTCTAGAACCGGCCCCTTCTTATATATATATATATATGGTTCCAAAAAAAATTGCACTAGCCTCCTTTATACAAAATAGGCCCAATTGAAATTTAAGAGCCACAAAATAGGTCTAAATTGTGGAATTATTCATTAAAAACACTAATGCATTAAAAAAGAAAAAAGAAAATAACATAATTATATTCTTCTATTTTGTAATGGTAAATTTTTTGTATTGGTTTTTTTTTTTTTATGACTCTTTATAGACCACTTTTATATGAAAAATATAGGGTGGCCTCATTCAAGAGATTCGCTTCCGGCCTCTAAAACTTATGAGCCGGCCCTGAGTGAGAGAGAGAGAGAGAGAGAGAGATACGGGGCCATATAGATATACGTTGCTTTTTCGGTGCAGGCCTTCTCCTTGCAATCAGACCTTTTTCGTGGTAATCTCTCACAGGAGCCTATGCACATAAGAATTTTCCTAAAAACTGTTGCTTTGTTTGGTGGGCTGAAAATTGTATTTTCTGAATCACTTTAAATTGAAGAGCTATAATATCAAATTCTACTCTTGACTCTACTCACCCCACTGATTGAATCAGCCATACAATCATCTCTCATATAGGACACACTCTTAGGTCCCGTTTCAAAACACCTTCTTAAAAATAAGTTCTTATTTTACAATTTTAAACTAAAAAATAATGTAAATGAAAAATAATTTTTCAAATTTTTTTCTACCGTATAAAAAATCTAAACGAGATCTATCAAATAAGATTCATATTAATAAAAAATTATTTGTCTAAACACATAATTTTTAAACTTAAAATTACCTTCTTATAAAATAATTACTTATTTGCCTTTCGGAAGGGCCTTAACATGGCCGACCCATTCATGGGTTTTTCTCAAAGCAAGAACGACAAGAACAAGATGGGCCTATTCATCTAGTATTCACAGTCTAGAGCATCTGGGCCAGAAAAGTCAAGCCCATAAAGCCCCCAAACCAATGCCTCTGAGGACAAAGCAACCGGCACAGGACCAAGCATCCAAAAAAGCAGAACTTTTTTTACTTGTTTTTTCTTCTTTTAAAAAATTATGAGTTTCGATCAAAATTTTTACTTTTCCGATTTCTCTCATCGAGACGAAACAGTCACAAAAAATTAATGCGAAACTTACAAATGCGAATTTCTTTTGAAAAAAAAAAAATTAGTGTTCTACTTTTTCAATCCAAATCACCCCTA
>BPLS01000613.1:210264-242915 GCA_019656275.1 Rhododendron kiyosumense
ACCCTTTCCGATATCGGATTGAGATGATTTTGTACAGGGACCCTAAACGAAATGTTTTAAACAACATGAGCGGTTCCGATCATCTTTGCGGGATCCGAAACGGGCACAAACGCGATCTGTACCTGGCTGCTGTTCCTTTTCTGCTGTACCTGTAGCAAGGTTCATTTAGGAAACTAGTAACGGAAGAGAAGCAAGTACCTCCTCTTCTTTTTCTTTTTCTTTTCCAAGTAATAAGGTGAACAAGAGGGCGATCGGGTATGCCAATTATCTTTAGGTGTGAGTGTGCCTCACTCTAGACTCGCGATAACCGCCTGGAGAGATCAAAGAGACATGACAACTACTGCACCAAGTTTGAGAGGACATCGTTAGCAAGATGCGAACTTGTGTTTTTGGCCACTCAAGTTATGTGAGAGTGAGCCAAGCAACAAGTAAACATTTCGAAATTGGTACGCTGCTTTTGCCGCTAAACCCCGCTAAAAACCCTCCTCCCTCTCTCTCTCCGCCCCGTCGTTCATCCCGCAATGTTCCCACTCTCCGCTCTCTTCGCCACCGCTCGCCGCCGCATCCTCCCCACCCCAACCTCTCTCCGCCTCCGCCTCCGCCACCACAACCTCTTCTCAACCCAACCCCCACCGCCGTCCATCGAATACACCCTCTCCCACCCCATCTACATGATATGGGGCGCCAACACCGGCGTCGGCAAAACCTTAGTCTCCGCTGGCCTCGCCTCCTCCTTCCTTCTCTCTCCTCCCTCCCTCTCTCGTCCCCCCACCAGAAAATTCATCTACCTCAAACCTGTCCAAACCGGCTTCCCATCCGACTCCGACTCCCGCTTCGTTTACAACAAATTCTCCCAATTCTTTCTCCATGGCATTAAAAACCCATCCTTTACTGTTCTCGCTTCGAACCACGTCCTAAAAGCGTCGATTTCAGCTGCTGATAGTGTATTAGCCCGGGGCTCTGATGGGCTGCCTGTTGTAGAAACTGGAGAGGGTGGGGAATTGGAGAGTGGGTTTAGGGATTTAGGGTTGTACGAGGAAAGTAAGTTAGGTGAGGATGGGGCCGCGGCGGCGGAGTTGATTTGTAAGACGATGTACGGGTGGAGAGAGGCGGTTTCAGCTCATTTGGCGGCGGAGAGGGAAGGGGCGGTGGTGGAGGATTTGGAGGTGTTGGAGATGTTGAAGAGGGGATTGGGAATCGGGTTGGAAGGAAGAGGAGGGTGCGAAGGTAGTGGTGACAAGGTCGGTGTTTTTAGTTTGGTGGAAACTGCTGGTGGTGTTGCTAGTCCCGGGCCATCAGGTTCTCTTCAGTGCGACTTGTACCGGTTTGTGATGAGCCTACTTCATTGTGCTAGTATTTTTGGTAGTGCATTGTGGAATTTATGGATACAAATTACCTTGTTGTTCTATGAATCTATATGTTACAGCCTGTGACCGTCTTGCAGTGGTTAAGGTCCGCATAATGCAAAAAATTGATAGAACTTCATTGGGTATTTAACACACTCTTCACATAGTTCAACATACTTTCTAAACCTTAACCATCTCCCTATGTGTCTGTAGTTAGCGACTTTTCCTTTTACCAATTATGAGGTTAAATTTTGCCAAAAATCCATACTTGTATGTTAAACTGGGCTGAAAGTTTATAGAGCCCATTTGGGAGTCTCAAAAGGATTGATTTTGCGAGCTTTACAGTAGCCATTTGGTATTTTCACTGAATTTTGAATTTGGTTCTAAACTTGAAGCAGATAAAAAGAAAGAAAAAAAATGTTGTGACATACATATAAAGTTGATCTAAATTTCCAAGTCTTGTAGACAATAGACTAGGTAATTTAAATTCAAACCTTTTATGACATATAGTACAAATTTACACTAACCTGTTTGCAATCTCTTATAATCTTATCATATATTGATCTAAATCTAAAACCCCATTTCATATGATAGTTAATTTATATCCAAAGTAATCTATTGGTATACCCGAATAGACATCTCTTATAATCATATTAAGCTGATACATGAGATAGGAAAGTGCCTACATTAAGTCATTAACAAGACGGGCGACATATTATATGATTTTGAAGTATCATGTCCACATTTTTTCCTCAGTTTCGTTCTGGTCCTTGGAAATCATGTTTACAGGCCTTTCCGGTTACCTGCTATTCTTGTTGGGGATGGACGGCTTGGTGGGATTTCTTCAACAATATCAGCTTATGAAAGTTTAAAACTTCGTGGCTATGATGTTGTTGCTGTTGTTTTTGAAGATCATGGCCTTGTAAATGAGGTTCCATTGTTGTCTTACTTGAGAAATAGGTAGGAGTTCTCTCTGTATTCTATTTGACTCTAATTTGTATTGTTCATTTTGGGCAGGTGCCTGGCCTTCAGGCCTTGTAATTACCATTCACATAACATGATATATTCTCTACTCATGTAAAAATCTCCATGCACTTCATTTGGAATTGCAGTGTGCAACCTTTTACATATTTCCCTTTGTTTCTCTAGGGTCCCTGTACTTGTGCTTCCACCTATTCCGCAAGACATGTCAGATACATTGATGGGATGGTTTGATGAAGCTCAGACTGTATTTGGTTCTCTCAAGGAAACAATGATTTCAGCTTATATTCAGAGAATAGAGAGATTACATAGCATGCCAAAGATGGCACAAGATATATTTTGGTGGCCGTTTACTCAACACAAACTTGTACCTGAAGAAGCAGTTACTATAATAGATTCTCGTTGTGGCGAGAACTTTGCCGTTCCCAAGGTTCACATTTAACTATGTTCTTGTTTTAGCACAACCTCTTATCTTGATTTCCGAAATCCCAATTTTCCATGAGTTGTCATCATGCTAATGTGTTTTGTTCTCAATATAGGTGTTAAATAACAATTTCATCACGCAACAGTTTGATGCATGTGCAAGTTGGTGGACACAGGGGCCAGATCTTACTTTACAGGTCATTCTTTTCTTTCTGATAACCTATAAAGATTCTTGGAAGCTTACTGTGTTCTTTAGGATCTAATTTTGCTGCGATGGTTAGTGTTTCTGGCTCCTCTTTCCTAACACAACATCCAATTTGTTTTGGGTAGTATTACAACAACGATTGTATTGTTCATCGAACTGGGGTATGTTAGAAGCACCTAAGCTAGTTTTTAAACCAGTGAACTGTCAGAACTGGTTGTGGATCAGTTTATTAGTCTGGTTCATTCATTGCTCATGAGACCAACTTCAACATTATGTATTCCATGCCTCCTCCCAATCATGATGTGAAACCCATACAGAACTGATGCTGGCGTGGCTTGAACACCCAAGTTCTTGGAGAGTCTTAGAAGCAATAGACAACTGTTGGACCACTTTAGCTCCTTTACATGTACTTAGCAAAAGAAAATACAGATACAAACTGACATATACAAACCGAGTACCTGCAGCAAAAATGGAAAACACGTATGACACAAATACTTATAACATCAGTTTGCATCTTTTCCATTGCATCGTTACAATATAGTATCTGCATGGCTCCGTTACACCCTTGTATGTAAGTTTAGGTTTGTGTTTAGGTGGTTTCAGATTGAACTTGCCAGAGATATGGGTTATGCTGCTGCTAGATTTGGTCATGTAATGTTTCCAGAGAATGTTCATGAACCTGCTTTAGAATGTGCAGAACTTTTGCTTGAAGGCGTGGGTAAAGGTAAGCTACTTGGTTGTTTCACCTTCTAAGATCCATTCAGATAACATTTACGGGTGTTTTTCCCCCTTGTTCGAGCATTCTGATTAACTTTGGTCTCTCTCTCTCTCTCTCTCTCTCTCTCTCTCTCTCTCTCTCTCTCATGTCCGCGTGCCATTAATGTTAGACATTGTGTTGTGCATTGCCACTTCAGAATGGAGTGTGGCATTGCTGATAGCCTGATAGCAGTTCTACTTTGGTGTAATAACAACAATACTCAACCAACTTTGTTTGACATGCAGGATGGGCTTCTCGAACATATTTTTCTGACAATGGATCGACAGCAATTGAAATTGCTTTGAAGATGGCATTCCGGAAATTCTTGTTTGATCATGGGATGCTTTTGGACCTTCCAAAAGCAAAGACGGGTGACAGATGTATTGAGCTCAAGGTGAGATCACAAACTGCCTAGTCTAAAAGACTTGTTAAAACAATGTTACGGCTTTGTTCGGTTACCCGTTTAGTTTTAGTTTTAGTTTTGTTTTGTTTTCAATTATTACCCTATTTCTTTCTCCAATCATTACCCTATTTTTCCAATTATTATTCTCTCATCTCTCTCTATCTCTCTCCAATCATTACCCCTATCTTCAATCATTACTCTATTTCTCTCTCTACCCACTTCCAAAACTAAACTAAACTAAACTCCCAACCAAGCACAACGGTAGTATCTTAATTTCTGATACCAAGTTGATGTGTGCTAGAAATTTGCTTCTCTGTTTTCTTCTTCTTGTGGGTAGCAATGAATGATTTGCACTCAGCAAATCTAAGGTTTTGCCTGCTCATTTCTGACATACGTTTTTAGCGTAGGTTTGAAGTATTTGGATCACAACTTTAGAAGTAAAAAGCATGCTATAAATTGCATGGTAGAACTAAAAGGCGGAAAAATATATTTTGAGTTGTAAATCAAGATTTATGAAACCTTTTAGTGTTTTAGCTTACCTCACCATGTGTTCTCCTGTCTTTCTGCTCTCTATCTGTTGCTGGACTCCTGTGCATGTTTGGATGTCACATCAACAAGATTAGCTGGACCAAGTTGCATTCTGCCGTAGAACTCAGAACTTAAGTTAATTTATAATGTTTTAATTGCAAAGAGCTTCTTGCTCCTTTTCTAACAGAATGTTTTATCCACCATGTACATTTCTAGCTTTTCGTACTTGTTATTTTTCTTGTTACCTATCGTACCCAAATGGATGCTTATTTAAGCTTAATTACTCAGCCTTATATGGTCTTAATCCTTCCTAAATTGATAACTTTTTGACGAGTATATTTTAGAGTTATATCATATATAGTGGAGGATTGTGCTAAAATCAACCACTGAAGTGCTTTCTTTTGGCACATGTAAGCCATTGTTTTTGTCACCACAACTCACCTTGATCCTGATGCATTGTGCTGTCTCCCAACTGTTGTTTAAGATCACGCCCCTAAGTTATCCATTTTTTATTATCCCTATCAATACGTTAGTGAAGCTATGGATGAAGTTGTTTCCTGGAGAAGCTACATTTTCTTGTTCCTATGCACCTAGGTTGCCATTATCCTGCAAGGCTCAATTGTTAGGCCATCTCCTAGATGCTATGACTATTTTGTTTCATATTGTTGTGATTAAAAACTGTTGAAGTATAAGATTTAGGTATCCTTACAGTAGGCTTGATAATTAGAAGTTCAACGGATATACTATACATTAGACATATATATGCAATCAACTTTGGTGGAGCTAGTCATAATTCGTTCTGTGTTCTTTAAAACAGGTCTTAGCTCTTCGAGGATCTTATCATGGTGATACATTGGGTGCTATGGAAGCACAATCACCGTCATCTTATACAGGTTTCCTCCAGCAACCATGGTATGGTCATTTCTTAGTATGTGTTTTCATAGATAGTGTTGTATACCTTTGATACTTTACCTCTGGAGCTAATGTTCTTTGGCCATCTTCTGTGTCTTCTTTTGATTATTGCTGTTTTGAGCAGATGTAGTTTGATTTATCATTAATGTTTTCTTTGTCATGTTTTGTACTCATTGATTTCCAGATGTACCTTCGGGGACACTCAAGGAGGATGTTATCCTTAAAGTCTGGTTTCCGGATTTGACAGTTATGCTGCTTCTAAGATAGTGTATTTTGCCATGTACTTAAGATTTGTTCCTAATAACTTGGCATGTATGAACTGGTGATAATTCATTATGGTCCCCCATGATTAGTCGAGCTGTGCGTTAGCTTGCCCGGACACCTGGTTATAAAAAAAATAAAAATAAAGAAAGAAAGAAAGAAGAACTGGTGATAAGTATAGTTCATACTGCCTGTTTTGGTTAGCAGCTATATATGCAATAAGTATAGTTCATTTGCTCATGTAGTTTATGTACATCTTCATGAATAGATTGCTTAATGGTACTTGTCTCGGAACAAGGAATGGAAGTTAAGAGCAAACCAACTTAGAGTAAGGTTCTGTAATATTTTACCTTCCAATTTTTGACAGGTATACGGGAAGAGGGCTTTTTCTGGATCCTCCAACAGCCTTTATGGACAACGGAGTTTGGAAACTTTCTCTACCTGAAAGGATACATCCTGAAAACGTGAACGTGGAAGATATGGGTGAGTATATTGTGTTCCAATATCTTGCCTGCTGATCTTCTCATTTGTGAATAATAGGTGTTGAACTTTTGACAGCCTTTAGGTTGCGCGACGAACTATTCAACAAGAGCAGGGATGGGTCAAGTCTTGCTGCTTGTTATTCATCATATATATCACAAGCGTTATCACTGCATTCCAGGATGAGTGAATATAGCCATATTGGAGCATTGATTATAGAACCTGGTAAGATTACACCTGATTGTGTTTCAGAACTACTATTAAGCTTCTTTGAATCTTTTAGTTCTTAAAATAGTTGGACTTAGTGTTCCTTAAAGCTGTTAATTGATTAAGATTCTATCAATAAATCTTTTCTTTGGGTCAACCTTCCTTTCCCAGGGCACATTCTACATCATGCTCTTTCCACCTGGTTAAATGAGTTGGATTATGAGACCTCACTTTCAACATTGATGTTGCATCTTCATCATCCATACTGGTTTCTCATACGGTAGTGACAGAGGTGTTGGAGGTTCAGCAATTATTTTGTTGGCTCTGTTGGGAGCTATGAAGCACCGACAACTTTAGAGGTCGAAGTGTCGCAATGTTGGGACACGGCGGAGACCCACGGGGACACGTATGGGACACGCCACGTGGCGTGTCTCATAATTTAATTTAAATTTTTTACGGGGACACGGCTGGGGACACGGGAGGGACACTGATGGGGACACGTCAGGGGCCAAATTGTAATTTCTCTAAAAATTTTGGGGACCAAATTGTAATTTTTTTTAAAAATTTGAGGTCAAACTGTAATTTTTTTAAAACAATTTGGGGCCAAATTGTAATTTTTTAAAAATTTCTAGGTGTCAAACTAAAATTTATTTATTTATTTACGTGGTGTGTCCCCCGCCGTGTCCGTGTCCCCATTTTTTTAGAATTCCTGTGTCCCCGTGTCCGTGTCGGTATCCGTGTCCGTGCATCATAGGTTGGGAGGATTAACCCTTGAAGTGATGGATGGATAAGGAGAAAAGAGAGAAGTGTCTCACATGAACCATATTGGACCAATGATATAAAAGTCAAAACATAGACGATATTCTTGATGGATCCACAGTTGCCTAACTCATGCTTGAGTCTGAACAGTTGGCTTTTTAACTTTTAAGTAGTGGTATTTCGGCATTTTTGTAATCTACCCTGCCTAAAGTCCTGTCCACTTTAGACAGCTCTCTTGAGCACTTTGGGATACATTGTAGACAATTCTTGGATGTGTGCAGAAATCATAAGTAGCTTCCTTAGTTTTCTAAAGGAAGTACTCAATATTGGCCATGTGGTCATTTGGTTGAGCGTGCATAGACTTTTCTTAAATTGTAATCATGTCATCGGAGAGGTCATCCTTGGCTTGTTAATTTATTTCTCTGCAATGTATGAAGAATTAACAAGGTGATCTAGGTCAGTGTTAGAATGGTACTGCTACCTAATTTGGTTACAGTGAGTTTAGATTAAGGAAATCTTCCAGATTTATGGTCATTGTCAAACATCTATTCAATTGTTTTCTAACCAGCTATTTTGAGGTTGGTGTTAAATGAAAGGCCAAAAAGTAAGGGAAAACTTAAGGTTGGCTGAAGCTTGAGAGCCTAAGGTTCATTATCCTAGTTGCACACACATGTTCTTATTAAGTGCACTAAATAGCCAAAGATTGTGCCACTTGATCTATCTATCGTATTCCGACGTTATGACTTTTAATTACCTGGATGGTCTTGTAGTTATACAAGGTTCAGGTGGAATGCTGATGGTTGATCCACTTTTCCAACGTGTACTTGTTGAAGAATGCCAAAGGCGAAAGATTCCAGTCATCTTCGATGAGGTTTTTACTGGTTTCTGGCGTTTGGGAGTGGAGGTTCGTTGCCCATGTAGTCTTACTTGCATCTTCTCCCTCATACTAATATACTATGTTGTCTGATTAAGCTTATCTTTCTTTCCAGTCTGCTGCAGAACTACTTTGCTGTCAACCAGATATAGCTTGTTTTGCAAAGCTGATGACTGGTGGGATTGTACCATTGGCAGCAACATTGGCAACAGATGCTGTGTTTAGTGCATTTGTTGGAGATTCAAAGGTAATTCTGTGATGGTTAGGCATCTTGACTTTAGCAGTATATCTTTTCATTCATTTGGAGGAAAGAAAGTACATGTGATTGAATTTTTCATGAAGTAATGACTTGTGACAGAATGATTGTTTGCCCTGCCATCAATACCAGTTGGCAGTTGCTGATAACAAGTTATACAGTTGATTGTCTCACTTCAGTTGAGTTAAAGAAAGTTTGTGTCATTGTATGATAGAACAACATGAATCTGTGTGCTGGTTCTGGTTCTTGATAATGCACAATAATGTCAGTATGGAAACAAAGAAGAAAGAGAGAGCACCCTCAAATCTCTCATGTTTTACTAATCTACTTGTTTCACCCTACTTCAGTGGTGTTCTTTTTATAGATGCCTAAGAGTAGATTTCTTGCTAGGAATGGCTATCCTAATGTCGACCAAATTAAGTTTCAAAACTGAAGTAGGATCAGTTCAATTCCAACCAAGTAATGACCACTAAAATGCATTGGTAAACAACCTAGGAGGTATGAACCAGAACTTAGCTGGAATACAGTGAATTTTAGATGGCCATATCAATTTATTTTGGTGAAGTCAATGTTGCTTGTCCTCCATGTTTGATAGTTAAAATATTTTCATGTTTTTCTAAAGAAAGCTGTCTGCTTACATTATCTTTTGCTCTGGTTCAGCTTCAGGCTCTGTTGCATGGCCACTCATACACTGCGCATGCTCTAGGATGTACAGCAGCTGCTAAATCCATAAAATGGTTTAAGGACTCTAAAACAAACATCAATTTAATATCTGAAGGAAGCTTGCTAAGGGAGGTATGCATAAATGAGCTTTCTTATTCATTGCTCTATTTTTCCATGCGGTGCCTGCCTTGTTTACCCCATAAATTTCCGCCTTCTGCTTATCCATTATTTGTTAAATTATCTTGTCCCAAGCCTGTGTGATGGGTTATTTTCATTTTGTCATTCGTCTGTCACATGATTTCCACCCATGTGCAAATCTGAATCACATGGATTTAATGGTACTGTGTAGTTGTCTATGTCTTCTTTGGTTGCTTGATTATTTATCTTGGGTTGTTTGGAGTACAATTATTACTGGCTTACGTAAAATGATGTCCATCTTGCAAACATTTTCGGTATGACTATCTGATTGTGTCACTCGTGATTTTTGCAAAGGCTGTTATTTGTTTTTGGGTTTGTGCAGTTATGGGACATGGATCTAGTGCAACAGATCTCATTGCTTCGAACAGTCAATAGAGTGGTTGCATTGGGAACACTTTGTGCCCTAGAACTTCGAGCAGAAGGCTCTAATGCTGGGTATGATCTCTTAACTTTTAATTCCAGCTTTCCATTCTTTATGGCGCCATCCTTCTGCTTTGGCGGAGAGTGGAATGTCGCAAGTTTCGTTCATCACTTTGGATTTGCATACGACATTTTCAAACACTAGGAAATAGAATCTGATGGGTCTACCCGCTGTGTTCTTAAGTTGTAATGGGATTAGCAAGAATGGTCGGGACACCAAACATCCATCTCGTACGTATTTTGAATACCCTTTTAAAGCAATGTTTGGATCTAAGAATGAATTCTGATGTCAGTTCGCCAGAAAAACGTAGAGAGTAGGCTTTACATTATCATTGATCACCAATTGAGGTACTGGTCATTCCATTTAGAGATGAAGGAATGATCACTCGGTTCCTTCCCACATTGCATCAAACCAAACACTACCCAGATGTTTTCGCGATCCCTGCATTGGGTTTTGATACTTTCTGCATCTGTTCAGCATTTTACCCAGAAAAAGTTCCCACAAAGTACTCAGTAAAAGAATTTTATGGACACCAACATTGAATTGAAACTATACACCTCATTACCTAACTCTCTGAGCATGCTTCTAAGAAAATATTCTCGGTTTCTTAACGTTTGTGTTTTACTTGAGAATTGTGCAGTTATGCATCTTTGTTCGCTAGATCTCTTCTTCAAAACCTCCGTGAAGATGGTATTTATGCGAGGCCTCTGGGAAATGTTATATACCTCATGTGCGGGCCATGCACATCTCCTCAGACCTGCCGTCAACTACTGGAGAAACTTTACAGAAGACTTGAAGAATTCGGCCGGGCCAATGAAAACCTGAAATCATGTCAGGTTTAGTTCCGTTGCTGCTGCTCTCGATTTCTCTAACGAATATTTCCCTCCAGTTGTAGCTGCTCGCTTGTAGGTTTTCTTGAAGGGGTTAAGATTGGGGAGGCACAAATGAATTGCTGCGTAAGCTGCTAATTTCCAAGACTTGTCCAAATTATGGTTCCCTGGTTAATAACGAATTGAAATGGCTTAAAACTGATCATACCGCAAGGGAGGAACATTGTTGCTGATTTTAACATGTTTATCTCAGTTATTATGTCAACCAATAGTGGACTCATGATATAATTCTCGACAATTTGGCTTTCTTCATGTGCCTAGATAAGAAGGAAATCAGTTTTAGTATTATAATTTTTTTTTTTGCCGTTCCAAAAAAAAGAAGGAAATCAGTTGCTTTTTTCCCAACTGTATTTTTCCTCTCTCCTTGCCTCCTTGGTCTCTTCATAAATCCAGCCAAATATGGTTTGGGATACCATAGAATAGTAGTTGTTCAACAATGCACGATGCCCGTTGTTTGCAGTATTAGTGGGGCCTCTTTTATGTCCGCTAATGTGATTCATTTTCTTATCACAACGAGTCGTATCAAAAGAAAATATATTTAAATACTATAAATTATATAACAAATCATAATTGATGTGAAATTTTAATGTACTTGCAAGCGCACAAATCGTATCGAAGTGTAGTAATGCAAGAACGAGATCGAACCCACAGGGACTTATGATGTTTTTGTAGGAAAATTAAATAACTTAAATTGATTAAACCCTAACCTAGTTGACAAAAGTTGTGATTGGTTTTTAAACTAAAAGTGAAAAGTAAAAACAATGAACTAAATTATCAAAGACGAGAAAATTAAAACTTCTTTTTAATCAAAGGAGAAAATACTAGGGTTTCGGAATCCACACCCTAAAACTCGTATCATTATATATTCCTGATTATTGATTTTACTCAAAATATTTTCATGATAATCTGAAAGCTAATTCTGTTACCATGGAAAATATCATCATGAAAGTTCATCAAAAAGTTTATGTTTGTTCATTTCCGCTCGCAAATATAAAACCAAATCATTAATTGTATCCGCTTTTAACAAATCACAATAAATATCTAGTTTTATAGTTAACGATGAAAAACCAATGTTCAATGTTGAAAACAATTCCAAATCATGAGAAAAACATGATTGAACTCATATCTAAAATTTATCCCTAATAGTTGATTTGGAGTAAGAACAATTTAATCATAATCGTTAATGGGGCTGCATCCTCAACCTTAGTCAAAGAGTTTAGTCGCTCATGAGTCAAAACACATAATCATATTATAAAAGAACTCCATAAAAGCTAATTACACCTAATTTCCTTAACCTTCACGTGCGGAAAATTCTCAAAAAAGGGTGACTATAGACTTATTTCCAAACTCACATTCTTCTACCAGCAATCCCTCAGCTTCTGGCCACACATCTCACACATGCACCTCCTTTGGAATTGATATTAATTTGTCAAGATTTGTCTCATTAAAACGATTGGCAGATTCCCATAATTCCAAATATGACTTCGGCCTTATTATTCCAACGGGTAAAATAAATAGTGTTATCACTTTTTCCTGCAAAAAATTAATAATTCATTGTTAAAGACAAATAAGACAATAATACAGTAAATTATGTGCAATTAAGGGCTAACAACATGTGATATTGGGGTCTCTAAGTGTCAATATTTTGTGCTCATCAATTGTTATGACAATACCATAATTTGGCATTTTCATCCCACAACTGTTATAGCATAGCAAAAGAAATGGATTAAAATATTCCGTAATAAGACCAAAATACCACAAATTTAGTAATATAACCAAATTTGTTATGACAACACCATAAATTAATGTCTTTATACCCACAATATATCGTATAAAAAAATTCAATCGGAATGTTCAGTTAACGATAGTTATAATCAGCAAAATACTAAATCACAAATTCAGTAATATAATCAAATTTGTTATGACAAATAAATTGACGTTTTTATACTCACAACGTGTTGAAAAAAAATTCAATCAAAATGTTTAATTAACGATAGATGTAATTAGCAAACTATCATACCACAAATTCAGTAATATAACTAAATTTGTTATAACAATACTATAAATTGATGTTTTCGTATCCATAACGTGTCGTATAAAAAAAATTCAATCGGAATGTTTAGTTAATGATAGTTATAATCGGCAAAATACCATAACGTAACTAAACGTCATTAGTGAGTATATTTTTAGAATGATCGATTATAACTGTTAGAATATCAAGTCATACGATATTCAGCATTGTCACCAAAATTAGATATCGACAACTGCATAATCGAAAAAAATTTAATGTATCCAGATACATTAAAGTCTAACAATGCACCACCCGAGCCCTATGTAAGACATTTTTTTTCTGATCGGAACCGTCTATCTTTTACATAATATGAATAGATCACATGTACCAAGAATGAAGTTGATCGCTTATCATTAGACTCTTAATCAGACAAAAAAAATTCTTTTACCATTGAATTTGGGTGCCGATAAAAGGGCTTTCTATAAACCCTATCGAGCCAAAAAATTACGTGAATTATTTAATCAACAAATATAACAAAATCAATAGTTTTGATCGTCATTATTATGTCGCGGTTGCAAGTCAGCCGTACATTCAGTTGCAATACAAAAATTGGTTTTATATCAAGTATATTGAATGCATAATTCTAAATGTTCTTTTGGTACGACATATTGTGGTAAGAAAATGCTAATTTTTTGTGTTGTCATAACAATTATGGTTATGTTATATAATTTGCAGTATTTTACAAGAGAGATAGAGGGAGAGAGAGTCAAGAAAGATCGGGAATAACCTATTACCTGCTAAGCCATTTTTTCATTTTGTTAATTGATTTAATAAATAGGTGGTCCAGATTATTCACATTTAAATCTAAGTGTTTAAAATCGTGGTGCGTGTGGTACACCTCCTAATAAAGAGTGTGTACTATAGGACTACCCCTAGCAAACAAGGGAACAAGAGATGTCAATTATCCAACCACAAAAAGTGTTTTTATCATTATCAATTTAGATATTGAAACAGGTATTGTCCTAAATGTCAATTACCATGACATTCCATATCGTCCATGACGCATCATTGGGATCATCTATCAACTAGATGCAACGGTCTTTGATAATGCCCATATAAAGTATTAGTTTTTCCGTATGGAGTTTATAAGTGAGCGTTTTATTCTTAAAATTGTTAGTATGTTTTTGGAGAAAAATAACATTATCGATGTCAAATTACTATGATAATAACCACAAGTTTTTCTATACAAGGTCCATAAGTGAATCTTCTATTCTTTAAATTATACTTATTGTCCGTTTTTAAAGGAAAATAACTTTTTTTTTTATCAAAGGAAAATAACATTATTGGTGTCAAATAAACAAAACTGGATGTTAAATAAAAACGGGAGTTGGGGGAGCAGCCTACTGTCTCGGCCAAGGGGGCTGTGCTCTGGTCTTGCTCTAATGATCGGAAACGTTAACTTTGTAGAGCTCGTCGAGTTGAACAAGTATGTAAAAAATTAGCCCGATCGAATATCATTAAGTGCCTAATCAAAATCTTGTAGTCTTGAAAAGAATGGATCCGAAACACTAGATCAAATGTACTAGAACCCATTATTAGCAAGTTATATGTGTTCCGATTAGACACTTAATGATATCCGATCAAACTGATTTTTTGCATACTTGTTCAACTCGACAAGCTCTATGAAATGAATGTTTTCAATTATCTGAGCAAGATCGGAGCGGGGCCCCCTCGGCTGGGACAACATGCTACTGTCTCTTCAAGGGACATCAGCTCCCCCTAGTCCAATAAACTGTAAGTAGGCGATATGCTATGCTCGACTAGCCTTACACGTGAACTATTAGAACATCCGCAATAGTAATAATCAAAATCAATAACCAAAAAGTGTCACATCAGCATTTAAAAGTGTCACATCAGCATTTGATTATTTATTTAGTCTATAATCAAACTTAACAACTTCTACTTCTACATTGGTTATTTTTGCATCTCTAACAAAAAAACCCCCACATTACATAATGCACATCTGTCGAATTGCAAACAGATTCCAATTATGTACCCGACCACACCAAATTATTCGTTTCATTGAGACGATTTTAATGTGGGGTGTTTTTGAGTTTTAAGTTTTGGTTATCTGTAAAAGTTGTTAAGTTTGGTTATGGAATAGATGAAATTTGTTTATTTGCTAAAAGACTTATATAATTTGCTTGTTAGAATGTGGGGTGTTTTTTGAATATTGTTGTTAAGTTTGCTTATCCACACTCATTTGCTTATTATAATGGGAATGCTCTTATCCCGAGAAACTTTTTGTGTATCCTGGGGATACCAAGCCCCTTGGTATCCCCTCTGGTCCGTTTCTTGTTTTTTGGGCCATTTTTCAATCACATTTTGATAATCGGGTCCGTTCATTTTGTAGAGTTTAGTGAGAATCTTATTCATATCAAAAATTCTGTTCATTAGACTTTATTTGATATATGATCAACACACGTGAATATTGAAGAAAATCGAAATTGGTTAAAAAACATACTGAATTGGAACCCAACTTTAGTCTTTTTGCGATTTTCACGTGTTCGGATCATGTATCAAATAAAGTCCGATGAACGCGATTTTTGGTATGAATAAAGTTCTTACCGAACTCTACAAAAGGAATGGAGCTAATAATCAAAATGTGATCGAAAAATAAGAAACAGACCTGAGGGGATACTAAGGGCCTTGGTATCTGTGGATACACAAAAGTTTCTCCTCTTATCCCACCATTAGATCTAAGGCCCCGTTTGATAACGGGTTTGGGGGTTGAGATTGTAGTAGTAATCCCATGGGACTATTAATACTCTATTTGGTAACAAAAAAAGGTCCGAACTATTAGTCCGTTGGGATGTACAATCCGGCCTTTAGGGGGTAGTAGCAATACCCCGTGGACTTGGTATTCGTAGTCCGATTCGAACTCATTATCATTACTAATTCATTTTCATTACTAATTTCTTCTATCAATCTAATCCCATCATCTAATTCCATATCAAATAAACATGATATTAATAATCTCATCATCTAATCGTATCCCAAACAAACACACTCATTATCAATCTATTCTCATTAACAATCCCATCTCATTACTAATCCGAATCTAAATTCCATCTTCTTACGAATCACATTCATCTATCATATTATCAAACGGGACCTAAAAGCACCAATGCCGCATCCTTCACTTGGGATCACCACAGGTAGAACCGCCTCTCTCCACTTATCTCTTTAACATATCACCAAAGTAAAAACTTCTTTAAAATTTTTATTTGGTCCAAAGCAAATCACCTGCACTTTGCATTAGCAAATGAGAAGTGTTAGGGACAAAAAAAATTGATAAAGAAAAGACATTTAAAGTATACATGAATGACTCAGATTTATTGTGCAGTGCATCTAAACCTTTCATGTATACTTTAAAGATCGTTTCTTTATCTATTTCTTCGCACTTAGCATTTCTCCTAACAAAGTTGTACACGCCGAGCAGCACGGAAATTCCATCCACCCGCTTGCCACCACAGTGAGATCCATTATTATCAAGAGATAAAAATCCAAAGTGACGTGGCGAGTCCCATCGCAAGTCGTCACAACTCCCAAATTCAACGGCCAGGATCCCAAAGGCCTCGGCCAACCACATGGAAATCAACGACCAGAACCGGAAAACCAAGAAAGACCCACAAACAGCAGATCCACACCCAATCCAATCAACAGAGGAGAACCAACAGCTGCCACTACTCTCACGTAGACATAGTCGTCAGACCAGACCAGACCAGACCCATCTCAGCTCAGCACAAAAATTCACTTGCCTCTCTCTCTCTCTCTCTCCTCTCTGTCTTAGAGAGATAAACTTAGGTAGACCCAATTTACGCATATATAGGTACGCATATATTTGGCATGTATCCTGATTATCCAAAATTCCAGCTAGCTCATCAACTGGCGTCAGTTTGTTTCACTTTCTGTCACTGTCTGGTTGTTGCTCAATTGGGTATTTTGTTGAGTCTGATTTAGTTTTGGAGGCACACAGTTGATTCACTTGGGGTAATTGTTGTGATTTGTGCTATTGATTTTGCATATTGGGAAGAAAAACAAAACTAGGGCTTTTTTTAATTTTGGGTTTGTAGATCTGTGTAAAGCGTGTTGTTGGGGTTTGGTATTGAGGAATTTGTGTAAAAGTTCGGTTTTTTTTTGAAGTTTTGTTGGTTTTGTTGGTGCTGCAGATCTGTGAGGTTCTGGGGGTGTTGCACAGTGGGGGCAAAATGCAGACCAGGTACATGGAGAGGACGAACTCGATGAGAGGGAAGCGGAGTTTGGACGGCGGCGGCGGCGACGATGATGAGCAGCCGGAGCGAAAGCGGCCTGCTTTAGCTAGGTGAAATCACTTTCGTTCGGTCTGTTTAGTGTCGATTTGGTGTCGTTTGTTGTGTTCTTTCTTCTGTTACTTTTGTTGATTTTTGAGCTGTTTAGTGAATTTGCAGTTCCATTATATTTGCGGTGACTGTGTTAGCTAAAGCTCGTACCTTTGAATTGTAGTTGGGTATTCTGTAGTAGTGGTGTTTCTTTTGTGGAAGTGGGCCGTGGATTTTGATTCAGAGGCCTCAATTTCCAAATTTGGGAGTTTTTGCTGTGTTGGACCCCAATTCTACAAAGCTGTGTGCAAATAAAAATCTCTTTTGAAATCTGCAATGTCGTGTTTATAAAATTTATCAGGCTATCAGAAACACTCAAAACCTCAAAATTGTGGTTTCGAGGAAGGTTAAAATTTGAGGATTATATCAAGAACAATGTATATTTGAATCATTATTTTGTTTTGACCGTTGCATTATTGTGGGTGCTTCAGATATTTCTGTTTGTTTCTCTTTCTTCCTTCCTCCTGCCAGTTTCTGTGGTTTTCAGTTCCTCCTCACATTGCTTGCATTTCAGTTTACTTCTGCCAAGGTTCTTGTTTTAATGTCATGTTGCTATTTTGATGCTGTTTTCTTTTCCCTGAATGTGATGTCTGCTGGTTTTTCTATCGTAAGTATCGATTTCACTTGGAATTGATTTATAGGGAGACTTTGTTCATTCTTGGAAAAGGGGCCAATGTTTTCCATTGTTAGGTCATATTTAGAATTAGATATTTTCGTAAATTTACTCTATGTACACCAGAGTTTTCTTCTGCTTATTGTCAATCTTGGAAAAGAAAGAGCACTTTTCTAAAAGTATTCATTCGTGCAGTGTAATTGTGGAGGCTTTGAAGGTGGATAGTTTACAGAAGCTTTGCTCGTCCTTGGAACCTATTCTTCGAAGAGTTGTAAGTTGCATTAGTTAACACATGACTCTACGCTTGTCTCTGAAGAATAGGAAGTGACAACCTTTCCTTTATGTTTTTGTTCTGTCTGGTTCATGGAACGCTTGAGCTGCTTTTTGTCTTTGGGCTTGTGATGCCTTTCATTTCGAATGTCAACCAAGTGACTCCAGTTGCAAGATGGAGCACTTCTTCTGGTTGTGTAACTTTCTTACTTCAGATTACTCTTACTAAAGCTAGCGGATCTTATGATTCTCGTTTCTCTAAAACCATCATTTTTGCACATGCCATGCATTGCTCTGTATACTAATTATTCACTTATCCATATTTGAAGTTGTGGACACTTAGCAGGAAAAGAGGAGTGGATTAGAATGTATTTCAGGAGACAGTCTAAAAATGGTTTAGCAAAGCTGGTTGCGGTAAGCTGGCCAGGAGTCATGTAAGATGGAGGTCCTTAGAGCAAAAATGAAACCTGACACTGCTTGTATACAATTACATTGATCCCTTATAATCAGGGCCAGCCCTAGGGCAATGTCCAAGAGGCTGTCGCCTAGGGCCCCCAAGTTTTGGCACAAAATAGGGGCCTCCTTCTTAAATAAGTATATATATAATTTGTCCATGTTTATAAAAGAAGTGTATCTGTTGGCATAGCGGTAAGCCAAAGTCAGCCTATTAGGGAATGCCTGGGTTTGAGATCCCCGCACGATTCTTTCTTTTTAAGAGTTTTTCTGCCAAAAAAAGATCCAATGGTGTTTAGCTGCTAAGTTTCGAACATGGTCAAGGAGAATCCACTTTGGCTGCCTGAACCAAAACTCTTAACGTGCTCCATAAAGATGAAATTAGTTATATTAAGAAATGTTTCTATTATTATTGTTTAATTCTACAAATATGTAGGGCCCCACCCTCTGATTTCACCTAGGGCCTCCAAATCCTTTCGGCTGGCCCTGCTTCTAATGATAAACCATGACTCGCTAGCGACAAAGACGAAGGTGTGTCCTCTTAGTTGTCTGACCTGAGACACGCATGTCCATGGTGTATCTTAGTCTTCCCTGCATGTCTGCGTTATGTCCGACATGGATACTGGGACAAACTTAGGGGTCTCGGTTCTTTATAGATAATAATTATTCTCTTTTAAATGTACTGTAATTCTTGCATGGTTATCTCAGCATTTCTCCCTCACCCCACCCCTCTTTTCCCCTTTCCTAGTAAAGTTCTGAATACTGTACCTTGATTTTAAGCAATGTGTATGTAATTGGATTTATAATGTCTGATACTGCAAGTGGTGGTAAACAGGTTAGTGAGGAAGTGGAACGCGCTTTGGCAAAGTTGGGACCTGCTCGAATTAATGGAAGGTCTGAGATATCTTTAATATTGAGAAAATGCCAGTCTGCATACTGCAGATAATTTGCTTCTCATATTGATGGTATTCCATTGATATGTATTTTTCATGTCCTTGTGAGTCTTTGACACGATTTTTCTTAACAAATTGTTAGTCGCATTAGGATACCTGAGAAAGGGTTCTCAGACTAAAGTATTAGTGGAAATATGTTCGATATGGTTTCTTTGGTGTCATCACCTAATTCCGTAGCCAACTAATGTTGCTTCATTAATTGGTTTTCCCTGCAGTAATGTGCACCTTTTGCTAATGTATTTCTCGTTTCTTCGTCCTAAGAATTTCCATCATTGCACTTGGTATTATAGGTCTTCTCCTAGAAGAATTGAGGGACCGGATGGACGAAACTTGCAGCTGCAATTTAGGTCCAGGTTGTCACTCCCCCTCTTCACAGGAGGAAAAGTAGAGGGGGAACAGGGTGCTGCAATCCATATTGTGTTAGTTGATGTGAATACAGGGCATGTTGTAACATCTGGAAATGAATCCTCTGTGAAGCTCGATGTGGTTGTGCTCGAAGGTGATTTCAACAATGAAGATGATGAAGGCTGGACCCAAGAAGAATTTGAAAGCCATGTTGTGAAAGAGCGTGAAGGAAAGAGACCACTCTTAACTGGTGACCTCCAGGTAACGCTTAAAGAAGGGGTGGGAACGCTGGGAGAGCTTACTTTTACTGATAACTCAAGTTGGATTAGGAGCAGGAAGTTCAGGCTTGGCCTTAAGGTTGCCACAGGCTTTTGTGAGGGCATGCGTATACGCGAGGCCAAGACAGAAGCTTTCACTGTTAAGGATCACAGAGGGGAATGTAGGCTGTTCAGTTTTCTTTTGATTTTGTCTAAATTCGTTTTGTGGGTTGCATGGTATGTTGGTTTTAACTTTGGATTTTCATTTACAGTATACAAGAAGCACTACCCGCCTACTTTTAATGATGAAGTGTGGAGATTGGAAAAGATAGGCAAGGATGGTTCATTCCACAAGAGGCTGAATAGTGCAGGTATATTCTCGGTTGAAGACTTCCTCCGACTTGTTGTCAGAGACTCCCAAAAGCTACGAAATGTAAGTTTATGTGTTGTTTTCAGCATAAGAGTTCCTTGTTTTATAATAATCTACTGACTTATTCATGTATTTGTAGATTCTTGGCAGTGGTATGTCAAATAAGATGTGGGATGCTCTTATTGAACATGCAAAGACTTGCGTCTTGGGTGGGAAGCTGTATGTCTATTATCCTGATGACTCGAGAGATGCTGGTGTTGTTTTTAACAATATTTATGAGCTTAGTGGCCTTATATCTGGTGAACAGTATTCCCCGGCTGACTCCCTTTCTGACGCACAGAAGGTTTGTGTGATATATGGGTGCAATTTTTGTGCTATTAAAACAAATTTCTGATCCCATAAGCTTCTTCAAACCAAATAATGCCATTGTTTAGTGCACCAGGGCTCATTTTTTTTTTTTTTTTTGGCGCTGTGTTATCATATGTTTGACCACTTTTCAGTAACTACTCATCTTTAAACCCAATGTTTGATGGGAACTTTTGTCATTGTGAATCATGAGCCAGTGCATTTGCTGAGGTGTGATTGAGGGTGTTTCTTCAAACTAACGTAATGAGATGAAGTGGAAATGGAAGGTGGAAAATGAGAAGCTTATAATTAGAAAACGCGATGCTTATGGAAAGCTGTAAAATTTTGTTGCCGCAGGTATATGTTGATACTCTGGTGAAGAAAGCATATGATAACTGGAACCAAGTAGTCGAGTATGATGGCAAGTCCCTTTTGAGTAGCAAACAAAATAAGAGGTCATCTCGGAATGAACTTCCGATGGGCCCAGTTGATTATCCTAATGCTTTGGATAACCAGCTTACTCAACCACGTTTACCTGGTTCAATTCCTTCAGAGCAGACTCTGATGGATTCAAGTCTACTAATTGGAGGTAAGCATGCTCTCTTTTTGTAGAAATCAATATCTTTCATTGTTTTTCCTTTTTTCTTTGTTTACTCTACTTAGTAATAGCCTTACCAGAAAGAAAACATGAAGAAACAAAAGTTTCTTAGGCTGTTAATGACTAGGTGGTACCAAACTGTTCGAGAGACTGCTAAACTTTCTTATGTGGACTTGGGTACTCGTTTCTGCTATACGGGTATGTGTCCAGGTGTTGGGCTCATCTTATTGTCTTTTTTTTTTTTGGCACAACGGCGCCTTCATATCTGCAACCACTTCTCTTTTAGTCCTACCCATGAATCTTGTATCAGTTGTTGAAGCCTCGATTTTCTTGTGTTTCGTGTTGTACCTGTTTGATGGATAAATCCTCAGCATTCTTGTGAAAATATTAGCCAGTTTATCTATTATGATTTCACTGCACTTGATACTACCAAGTTCAAAATGGGTAATTGTGCATGGAAAAGATAACATGTTCTGTGAACTTTCACCACATACACCATTCTCTCTCTCTCTCTCTCTCTCTCTCTCTCTCACACACACACACACACACATCCCCACACCCACGGATATTTGCACACATCCCAGACGCACACACACACCAGAAGTCGTCAATTACTGTCACGTGAAGCAGACTCTTTTTCTGGTGATTTTTGTTAATACTTTTTCGTTATGTATGGAAGTATGTAATACAGCAATTAATTATATCTTTTCGCATTTCCTATTCCCAGCTTCAGGTTACAATGACAATCTGGCTACTAGATACCCCTCACAGTTTCTCAATTCCAATTCCCGTAGCCAGTTTGACAGTAGTCTCTTCCCACTGCATGATCAGCAAATCAGCACTACTCACCAAATTCAAAACAACAGTTTCGATAACAAGATGGGCTTAGCACTTGGTCCTTCGCAATCGTCAACGTTGTTCCAGACTATTGGCTCATCTGTTCAACCCTCCAATATCAACCCCTTCGATGACTGGTCAAATAATCGCGACAAGGGTGCCGCCTCCGACTTCATGTCAGAGGAGGAGATTCGCATTAGAAGTCATGAGATGCTTGAGAACGAAGACATGCAGCATTTGCTTAGACTCTTCAGTATGGGAGGTCATGCCTCCGTTAGTGGCCCCGAAGATGGATATTCTTTCCCTCCATACATGCCGTCACCGTCGCCATTTGGGTTCGACGAGGATCGCAACCGTTCTGGCAAAGCCGTTGTGGGTTGGCTTAAAATAAAGGCAGCGATGAGGTGGGGATTTTTTATAAGGAAGAAAGCAGCCGAGAGGAGGGCACAACTTGTAGAGTTGGATGATGAGTAGTTCTTTGCACTGACAGTTGATGAAACTCTTGGACAACACGGAAATGCTTTATTTCCTCAAGTCTCCTCGAGTTTGTGGGCTGTGTATCAGATATTAGGGGATTTTCTTCTTGTACAGTTGCCTCCCTGTACAGTAGTTCTTCCAGCTTAACACCCTTGTGATTTAATTCCGTAAGGTGATTTTAATTCATCCCCTGACATCTGGGTTGTGTATGAAATATGGGCTTTCGGACCTTAGTTTTTTTTTTTTTGGAAAGCAGGCTTTCGGACCTTAGTTTGTGCTGTTTAATTGATGACTTTTTCGATGCCTAAGACTGCTATCTTTCTACGGAAACATTCTAATGAAGTTAGGTATGTCGTGTGTAAGCTGTTTACCAAATCTGATTAATTTGTAAGATATTTCTCATTTCTCATTGTATCACCGGAACTTGCCAAGAGCCTACAACCCCATAGAAGGGTATCAAGAGAAGGAAAATACAAAAGCTGAAAAGGAAGGTAAGAAGTCCTATTGGGCTACAGAGTTGCTGTTAAGAAAGTTAAGAGTGCAATTTTGTTCACTATCTTTTACTGGTTGAAATGGTGTGGATTCCACCACAAAGTGATATCATGCTTATCATGCAATACACTTTTTGGTAAGTATGACATCACTTTGTGGTGGAGTTGCATCATTTCAACCATTAGGAAGGAAGGTAATGTTCACCCTCTTAAGTGGAGGGTGAACAAAACTCAACTCATTAAGAAAGGGAGGACTCCACTGCCATATTATGAATATCATCAATAATGGTAGCACATTCTTGTGGAGGATCAATCATCTTCTGAAGGTGTTTGGGCTGAATTAGCTCAATCAAATGACAAATGATTGTGTGCGGGCGTGCCAGAAAAGAAATAACTTCAAAGATGAAATTGCTCTTTTCAAATTGATTTGAAACAACTAATTTCAATCAGGCAATTGTGTTATCCGTTCGATTACCTCAACTAAGAGGATTTTTCCTTAAGGTATCAACCAAATAAAAGATTGACGCGCTTCGAACCAGAAAAGATGATTGAACACAAACAAACCTGAATTTAATCAAAGGTAAGTTTGTATGCAAACACTCTTAAGATTCTTCTAAGAATAATACAGTAAAATAAGCACACTGAATTTAATCAAAAGTGGACTTACAAACGACTATTCTTTGGTAAGAAAAGAACTTACAAGAAAATAAGAAAACTTGAATTTAATCGAAAGCAATCTTACATGCAAATAAGCCTTCAACTTACAAAAAGATCCTACTTTAAACTAAAACTAATCTAAGATAGATCTCTGAGCAATCATTTTGTATGAGTTGTCAGATGATATGAATTTTTTGTGGGGGCTTCTCTCTTCGCTTCACTTCTTTATTTATAGACACTGGCCCTGCCCTCGATCTCCACGTCTTCGATTGATACCCATGTTGGCCACATAAAACGGTTGAGGGGGCCTTCGAACGGTTACGTTGATATTTCCAGAATTCCTTCTTCCCCTGCTCGCATCGATCGTGGTGTTCATGGCCACTCCCTGGATCGTGGTTCCTATTTTCAAGCAACGAGAATTAATGCAACACATCTGCTTCCAAAATGATTCCCTGTAATTGAATTTAATTTCAGTTATAAAACAGGGCAGTGAGGGCACCGTTCGATGATCGCAAAGTCTAAATCAACGATTAGATTCAATAATCTCCCAAACCAGCGTTTAATTACTACTCAAACGACACTGGTTCACTTTAAAACGGCACCGTTTGCCATAAAAACAATGCCTCCCTTAATTTCCGTAATCCTCTGTAATTGGTACTCGACCGGGACAGGCTCCATACAACCGCCGTACCGTTCGGGGCCACGTGGAATTTTTTCATTGGGTGGCACTTTTCAGGATGTAAACAGAAGGGCCAGAAGATTGTTTGCTTGTTTCCTTGAATTTTGATGCTTGTTAAAGTTTTTCGTCTAATCAAGAAAACAAGCACACAATGCTGATAAAGCATGAATTTTCTTTGCGAAACCATCAGTATGGTTACTTTCCAATCTCGTACCACTAATGCAATAGGGGAAGTCTTTCAATTTCAGGGCTGCATCACAGTTGATTGTAAGAGGGCAACGTCTGCCTCCGGACTCTGCAGAATAAAGATTGACCGACTATAACCCTCTGTGGCTTTTAGAAGTTCCATTCTTGCATATGACCCCTTTCAAATGGGAACGGTTAAACTTCATTGTGTGTCCCATGCAGCTGCTGGAGTTATCTCACTAGTGTAGTTCGCATAAAATTCTGACCAATCGGAGTCAACTGCATTGCGAGAAAATTATTGAACTGTCTGGAATAATAACTGAAGAGGGTCTATTACCCTTTTAGATAACTTGCTTCCAAATTGGATGCAAGAACTTTTGATCCTACAACATGAATAGGTCAGACAATATAGGAATTTTGAAGGGAGGAATTGACCAAAAACTCTAAATCCACACATTGTATCAGTATCAGCGCAACCCCACACACTGCCCCCGGTGCAATGTTTCGTACCCGTGTCGTGCTAGCATTCCTAAAAATTTGCTTAAACCAATGAATTTTGGCACATTTGCAATTTTATCTCCTCTAATTAGCATAATGACCTTGTGATTCTTGGACCAATGTGAGCAATTACATCGCTTTGGGCCCACACGGTGTGTGTGAAGTTGTGTGTCTTTAGATTTGTGTTGCAATTTACGGAAATCAACGAACATGAATAGTGTATGCATTTTTATTTTTTAAACAGCAAATGCACAGAACAATTCATTGCGTGGTAATAATTAATTTGAGTAATAATTTCAGTAATTACAGACACACCAAGCACACACCCCCCAACTCAAAAAAATTGACTCGTATCAATTACAGGAGGGCACAATCAACTGTTTACTACACCATTATTCCTGGATTGGGCAACAAAGCATTCATATGGAATGCCCTGGGGGTACTTTTTCAAATCAGTGCAGTAGTTGTATATCATGTAGTGTGTCTGTACCCATTTGATGCTCTCTTGGACAAAGAAATCTGATTCCTCTGTATACAAAAAATCACCGGCACCATCACCATCACTGCTGGTGGAGCCAAATGAGGTTGAATTTGACTTGCAAGAAGATTTTCCGGAAGACCAAACACAGGCATCAACTTCGAATTTCCTGTAGGAAGCAGTGAAGGGAGCGTAGGTCCAGTTTGTTCTGACTTTGCCACCCTGTGTGGCCCAGTACTCGGCGTTCCATAAACTCGCATATAACCTCATTGGCTGGCTATTCGCATATGGAACACCCCCTTTCTCAAGATTTCTGAATTCTCGTATGGGTGTTTCATCTACGGATAAGCTGAAATAGAGACAAGAAATGCAGGTGAGTACAAAGTGAAATGATCCACAAACACAATTCTATACAGGGAATTCCACCACAATTGTGTGACGATGCTTTTGTGTAGTTATTAGTCAAAAGGATGTGTGTGTTCCATGAAACTACAGAATCATGTATAGAAAGCCACATAATTTAAAAGAAAATCTGATGTGAAAAAAAAGTTCTTATAGCATTACCCAGTTACCAAATTATGAACTCCCAAAGCGGAAAGAAAATGATTCACGACAAAGTATACAGAAAATGACATTGATTAGGTTGTTGTGTTAAGACTCTGAGCCACAGTGGAAGGTCTTTTATATTGAATTAAAGGACTCTGAGATTTCTTTGCACATTACATATGTGCAAAAAATTACGAACCTTGTAATGAAGGGCAGTACTATGTATCACTATGTTTTTTTTTTCTTTTGGATCCGGGCAATTTTATAAAGGGACTCAGCCCAAACAACACGGGGGAGAAGCCCTGATGTATCACTATGTTGTATACTACTATCTATTGTTGTCCTTGTATGAGTTGTATCAATTTATGCATAGTTAGATGTGACACTCCTTGTGTTCAACTTATAGGATAATAGGATATCCACCAAACACTGAACTGATCAACAGAACTCAAATCGGCAGCCACGGAAAATTGTGATGGAAGCTAGCGCAATGTACCAATTCTTTTAGAAGCCAGGATAGAAGTTGCGACCTCTTGCCAAACACTGTCCACCTCAGTGTTCGGTGTGAGTTTTGGTCACATGAATTGATTCTCTTACAGTATAAGTGAAGGGTAAAACTGCATAACTACATCTCTCAAAACTTCTTTAACGGGTAGCTTTGTATAGGTTGTGCGCGGCATAAGGCAGGACAAAAGCAATACAAACGGGCAGGATAAAAATGGTACTTACATGATGCTGTTTGGTGTCCAAATGATGGAATACGTGTGGAAATCAGCAGTTGGGTCGAACCACATCTGGAACTGCTGCTCTCTTCCTCCGCCTCCATTGGAGAATATATTGGTGTGAAGAGTGTAAGGGTCACCGCTCAAATTCCCCAAGAATTCAAAGTCCACTTCATCGTGGTTTGATCCTAGGGATGATAACTGCACAAACAACAATCAACCCCCGTCCTATAAGTTATCGCAATATCAATGGCGCACATCAATGCAAAATAAACACCCTTTTGTTTCAAGGCATAACATTTTACAAGGTAATTGTTTTCAATGTCCAAGATTCTGCACAAACCATGTGTTTCTTTCTTAATTTTTCTGTTTCTAAACAAAGCAACACTCGAATTCAGCACAGTTTTCGCCTCCATCTCTAAATAGGGGAGTGCCGACAACACTAGCAATCGGACCCAACATTTGCATACCAGAACACTGGAGCTTTAAACTAGGATATCAATGTAAAAAAGAACTGATTAACATCAAGTTTCTCCATGTATATACTACAAACTTTGCGTAGGCAACTTTTTCCTGCAAGAGATTACACATAATTCTCCATCTCACGTATATCAACTACTATCTAAGGCGGACGAAATAGCAACCTTAAAAGGAGAGAATGAAATTAATCATACTTCCACTCCTTAAGGTTCGAACACTAGACCTCCTAAAGGCCTTGACCTGTCTGTTTGCCTATTGGTTTTGATCCAAAACAACTCGTTTGCTTGATTGAGACATAAAGCCGAACAACTGAACTTCAACTCTGGTTTCACCATCCCAATTTCACCCACTTGCACTAGATCTAAGATCCCAATTTTTGTAGTACTCGAATTTCAAAACCTTTTTAGGAAAAAAAAAAAAAAAACTCAATTTAAAGAAAAGTGGGAACAATTTTCCTTACAAACTACTCCTACTATTTTCTAAATAAATACAGGCACAGTTGTGGCTGGGATCCACTTCTCATAAACAGTTTCTACTAAAAAAAACAGGGCTTCTTTGGGGTTTCGACCAAAGAAACAAATTGCTCAAAAAATCCTTCACGTCAAATCAGAAACCAAAAAGAAAAAACAAAACAAACAGCGAGTTCTGATTCTAAAGTAGCCCATTTCTTGCATTTTGACCGGGAAATATTTTACCTCAATACAAAAAGCCCATAGATGAACAGAATTTAAAAAAAAAAAAAAACTTTACCCAGAAAATTATTTTACCTCTAAAGCAAAAAGAGCATAAATGAACAGCCGAAACAAAAAAAGCTAAGTTATGATTCTGAAGGTATCCCATTTCTTGGATTTTGACCAAGAAAAATTGTACCCAGAAAATATTTTATCTCAATATAAAAATCCTGTAAATGAACAGAAAAATTTGAAAAAAAGAAGAAGGGGGGAGCAATATATAAAGTCTAAACCGAAACATACGTAAAAGGAAGTAACAGTGCCAGCAGAATTTCCAGGGACAAGCTTGATCTGCATATCGAACCTCCCAAACAAATACTCATTCTTGGATCTGATACTCGATCCAGAATCCTGATCTAACGACAAAGTTAAAACCTTTCCGTGATTAAGCACTCTCGCACGGCCGTCTCCCCACACTATCTCGAAATTCTTGTGAAAGTTCCCGTCGAAGGCCCCCCCGGCCGCCGTCACAGACCCCAACAGAAGAAGCAATCCCAATGTTGGTAACAGCAACATCAGGAGAGAAGAAGAAGGCATTTTTATTACTAGGGTTCTTTTCCTTTGTGGAAATGAATTTGAGACTTTTGAGTGGAAGAATGGGGAAGGATGAAATGAAAGAGTGGCACAGAGATAGAGGAGATTTAATGGGGCTTTTTTAAATGTCAGCTGGGATACAGATGGATTGAATAAAGAAATTGCGAATATAATACGAAATTGCGAAGATATTACAGATGAATGGAGTACGTTTATTAAGCTAGTTCTAAAAACACTCCTATCACAGTCTATACTACGTGACACAGGGGGAGAGAGGGGAGAGGAGCGAAGGTTAATCCGATCGGTTGGTGGGTTTGTTCTTTACATACTTACTGAGAATAACCGTTCCGTTTAACAAAAAAAAAAATTATTGAGGGTTTGATTCTTGTGGTCAAGTTGTAGGAAAGTATTTTTTTTAATGAATTTTTTAGTCTCGATATGAATTGTCTTTAACTCGAATTGATGAGAAAATTAATTAAAATGCGTGAAAACTGTTCCGAACACCGATTGAGTGACAGTAGAGACTGAGAGAGAGGAGACCGCGTAATAGAAACGGGCGGGATGGTCCTTGAAATTAGCTGTAAAGTAGAATCTTCAAACACGTATAGCGGCCATGTGGTCAAACCGGAAATACAAACTTCCATCTTCTTAAGGAGAGAAAATCCATATAAAAAGGATAAACTGGTTTTTTTAATTACTTTCTTGTAATAAAGGGTCTTTCAAATTCGACTTTTTAAGACAAATTTCATCTTTTGGGGGCCTACTAGAAAGTGGTTATTCGCTCTGTTACGATTAATTATCGGCTGATTAATGGGGTTAGGTTAGCCTAGGTTCAAAGGGTAAGCTTCTGGACACTTTTGTCCTTACAAGTTTGAGGATGAATTATTCTATGCTAGCGTTCGTCCCAGTCACCTTGTGAATTGAAGTCATTTTCTGTATAGTTGGTTTGAAAATAAATTGTGGTATAATAGCAAACTAAATCAAATCAAATCAAGTCTTGAGTTGCAATCAACTGAGGTCAATTATAAGAATTCATTTTTAACTGGGTTCATGTCAATAGAATTGAACGGGTCTTTTACGCCTAACTTTTATCTTACCTTTTATCCAGGTTGTGATCAGTTATGTAACAGGTAAAACTCGAAACTTGATCAAATAGTTATATGGTTGAATTATATTTGTCCAACATATATAGTAGTTAAATTATGTCAACACGTTAATAGAAACTCTATTGTGTAAGTATTTTTTTGATTTCCTTTACTACGAACTTTTTATAATAGGAATTACGTACTATTCTGACCAGGTTATGAATGTTATTTATAAACACACATAAATATCATGAATATTTTTTACTATTGTGACTAGGTTACGAAACTTTGTGTACGTGCGCACATAGATGTTAAGAATAATTTTTATTAGTGTTGAATATATAGAATATTAATTTTACTATAATATATGAAACGAGTTTAGGCCATAGGGGCAACATAGGCAAATTCAAAATTGGGACCATAACTCTTGGAAACATATGCTTTCGGCTCCATTAGCACAATATTTTATTCTTAGGGGGGGACCTACATGCAGATGAATGTAGGAACACCAAAGAAAATCGAAATGAATGCGAGACAAAATTATACTACGAAACACATGCTGTGGAGCGTAATTAGCATTCTTCGCTTTCGGCTCCTTTGGTGATCATAATAAGCATATTTAGGGTAGGTTATTTTGGAAACTAAAGAAGCGCTGACACGACTACAGATATTGACACGTCACGTGACAATTCTAACAAAATAGAGATACGGGAGAAATTAAATAAATATGTATTTAAGTTTTTATGAATAAAAATATTGTATAACAACTGTCGTTTGTCCTCAGTAGCAATTAATGCCGCTATGTCTGTGATGCCTTTAATCTTTGTAGGCCTTTGTTTCTTCAAAGATTAATAAAAAAAATCCTCTTTTGCTGAGAAAACGATTGTTGTATAACAATTAGCGACCAAAATTAGCCAGTGAACCACAAACGCTAATTTAGCCCAAAATTAAAAACCAACTCGGCTTCTGCATAATTAAGAGACAGATTCATCGGAGAGATAAATCATGAGGTACGAGCGACAAAATTGTCATGATATCAACCCTTGAAATAAGTATCGTATGCGATGAAGTGATATCACATTGTGTTCCTAAACGTGCGAGACACATGTGTTCCCTGTGTGCCCCATTGCTTAAATTCAAGAGCTGGTAACCTTTTGAGTGATCAATTGAAACAAATCCTTTAATTTCGAGCAAAGTGCATGCCTAATCTTTGAAAGTTAAGCTAACAAATTTCCAGGAATATTGTTTTTAATGAGCTGGCCGGCCTTGTCGATCATGATATTGAAGTCCAAATCCGTTTTCTAGTTTTAATCACATGGGTTGTCTTAATTCCTAGTCATGGGTTGGGATTAGTTCGTTGAGAGATCAGATCCCTTTTTAAATTAGCCAACGGACAAACATTAATTATTAGCCAGTTGGATAGGTGAAGAAAAACCCATAGATTAATCCCGGTAGTAATTGCTTGACCAATGCTTCAATTAATAAGATAAGCAAGAAAGGGATATTATAAAGATTTCAATTGATAGTGAACATCAAGAAAGATTAGAATAATTACGGATAATTGTATTCAAAGTCAATTCGATACATTTATCTCCCAAAGTTATAGTTTCTATACAAAAGTAATGACTTCAAGATTGATTTTATACTTATGCAAAGAAAGCAATTCAATGAAGTTCATACCATACACATCTAAATAAGAATGTGCATTGTAAAATTTCTCCGTGTTTATATTGGTTTCAGCTAATGAAAAGAGAGAGATGTTGGTTTTATTCCTATCTTCACCGTCTTGTGGGAGGCTCATGTCCTGTTTTGGAAACCAGTTCGGGCTTTTGGGGTCCATCTTAGGCCCACAATAATGATCGGAATCATTCATTTTGTAGAACTTGTTGAGTTTGTTATTCACATACTACTAAAAAATTAGTTAGATCAAACATCGATCGGTAGATATATGATCAAAACAAATTTGTACAAGAAAAATATGGTATTCCCTACCAACAAGTTAAGCGTATTTGCAACACCCATCAAGTGGGTCCTTTTTTTTTATCTCCTAATAACAACTCAATAAAATTATTATTGCCTGTTGAATTTGTCGCTACGTGATTGGTTGGGACCTGAAAGTATCACTTAAAATACTACTACTCCATAAGGTATTCTAGGAGTGTTACATGACCCATTTACGATTGAAACCAAATACTTGTACAAACAGGAGCAGGAGAAAATCAACGGGGTTCCCCAATTGACCAAAGCTCTATCTTACACCTCATTTTGGAAGTCAATGGCTTAATCTAGACGCTCACTCTTTCTCTGTGCGTGCACGGCTTGAATAATATAGTACTCCTATAATAAACAAAGTTTAATTTGTTGCAAGGTCAGATACGTTTTGGGATGATTCATGATTGTACGTTACAGGCCACCTTTCATTATCAGTTCCCAGTTGGGGATGGTTGATCATGGTTGTTACAGTTGAATATTAGGTCAACTACATATACTAGGATCATCTAACTCAATGCCAGGTTTTCTATGTGATCCCCTTAATTTGCCTTGTTTCTCATGTATACTTGTACTCGGGATACCAAAGTTAGGTTACGCACATCTTAATTAACTTCTAAAGAATCAATCTTGTTGCTGTCAACTAGCCACACTAGATTAAAACGAGAAAAAGCCTCTTATGGACTAATCTAATAAGAGTTGACTATAGTACATAATAGATTTAGAACATGAGGCTTAAGAGAGAGTAAACGCCTTTGTACCAAACCTTGACTAACATACCCTCAATCCCAATGGGATTCTACTCTTGGTTGACAAAAAATATGGACGGAACCAGAATTTTATTTTAGAAATAATTAAGTGAAAATATGTAGTCGGTGGACAATGAGAGCTATATATTCCGACCTCCTATTTGAGCATATACAAGTTCTTCTATGAGAATATGTACTGTTGGTCTTAGAACTTGGGTACTCTAAGAGCAAGTACACCAGTGAAATGTATTTTACCTACTCAACAATTCACTTTTTTTATTTTACCTACTCAAATCTCTCTCAACCCCACAC
>BPLS01000613.1:245126-259626 GCA_019656275.1 Rhododendron kiyosumense
TTTGTGTGTGATTACAGCTAGGAGTCATTTACTTTGCATAGCTAAACAGCTAAAGTATTCGCATGAAAGTAAAATTGATCATACGGTCGCAAACAAATCAAATCGAATTAAGACTTAATTAAGTTTCAATCTATTGAGATGGACTACATAATCATCTTTTATTCAGATTCATGTCATAAGGATAGAACAGGTCTTTTAAGTGTTGATTGTCAACTATCTAATGCACAATTCTCCTTTTTATTCAATTTTGAGACCGACTTTGTAGTAAATAAGACTCTAAACTTAATTGGATATTTATATGATTGGAATATATTTTGTCCAACAATTGGTGTTAATCTATATCGATATTATATTACACAAAGTTTTTAGTAAATGTCCTACATGGAGTATTCGATGGTTGAGATTGAATTACGTGTTCAACTCTACTAAACAAATCAATGATATAGATGCAACTATGAGGATATTAACTAAAACGAATACTGTCAACTTTGGCTTTCATAAAGATTATTATATAAATCTTAAATTATCCCAACACTCTTTCCATAAAGTTTGAGCACCCAACTTATTATATTGCACAGTTAATTAGACAAAAGTTGATGTTTTTTAATTTGTTTTTTTATACACATTGATATTAATATTAGGCTTGTTTCGTGTTTATGAATTTAGGTATTGTTATTAAAATTTGAATTCTTCAACGATTATCTTGAAAATAATTTCTCAAGCCGCCACCGGCGACAAATGTATTCCCTGCGGAATGGGAGGGGTTGTAGTGCATTCACTGCACTACACCATGTAGTGTGGCTGATCCGACCGTTCATCTCGGCACGGGGGCTTGGATTTAATCCGAGCTCCTACAAATCCTAGCCGTCGATTGTTCGAATGAAAATCCAAACCGTCCATTGCTGAGATGGACGGCCGGATTGTCGTATAGTGCGGACGGTGCACATGCCCTATGCTTCAAGTTTATTGTACGTCATATAGACCGCAACGTGTCCTTCAACGTGCATGTCAACCAAGAGGTGCCGGTATTTTTTTTTTTGATCCTCAAAAACGCCTCTAAGGACAGGTGCCAGTACTTCACAGCATGTATTAAGTCCAAACCAACAAATTCGAAAAACTTTTTTACTTTAATGAGTTGGCCTGTCATGATATTGAAGCCCAAACCGTTTTCTAGATTTTTAAATGTCATTATTGCATAACACTTGAAAAAAGTTTGTTACAATTAATTAGTTGTAATTTGTTTAGCAATTTTTAGTATTTGATTATGATCTTCTACCTTGAAATTGATTTTAAGTATTCCAGTTAGTTCTAGTTAGAATATTGTACTAACATTAATTACAAATACAATTCATTTCTCAGTAACATGGGGTTGGCATGATTCCTAGTCATAGGATGGGACCAGTTCGTTGAGAGAGATTTGTTATCAGCCAACGGACAACATTATTGGTTAGTTGGACAGGTGAAAAAAAAACATACTAGATTAATCCGGTATTAAAGCTTGACCAATGTTGCAATTAATTAATTACAAGATAAGCAGGGAAAGGGATTAAAAGATGAGGAGTGCCAGGTACAAAGAAAATAGGCAAATAAATGACCCTTAAAGTATACATGAACGGCCCAGATTCACTGTGCAGTGCATCTGAACCGTTTATATACACTTTAAGGATCGTTTCTTTGCCTTTTTTCTTTGCACTTAGCATTTCTTTTAAAAGATTAATTGATACTAATGATTATGCCAGCTATTGAATATCTTTTTCACTTTAAAAAAGAACTGCTAAGTCTGCTATAATATGAACTCTCATTATGATATGGATCTTTTTGAATAGCTTTAAATTCATACTACTTTTTAGGAAATTTCTTAACATTTATTTTTTATCTTTGTAAAGTGGCATGAATTACACCAAGGTTATACAAACGACTGTGTGCAGCTATTATAATACAAATAATGAATACAATACCTACAACACACAAAAGAGAGTGCTGACAATATGACAACATAAAAAAGAAACATGGGGATGAAACAAATGATACACTAGCAAACATTGATAAGGTGAGACCATGTCGGAGATGCACATGCAAATCGTTGACAAACAATTGCAATAGTGCTTTCACTAGCGATGAGTTTTTCAATAGAAACTGACCAATAGCCAACCAAGTGACGAACACCTTAGGTAGAGAACGCTGCGCGCATGCATGGATTAGATCATAGAACCCAACTACAACACAAAACCTGTAAGGAAAAAGCAGAAAAAACGTAACCGTGATTATTAGAAGTCCTTTGTAGCTTGCGGAAGGCTTCACAAAAGGATAGTATGGTCCATTGTAATTAAGATTTGGTAATGTTAGACATATTCCGACGAATTTTCTAGCAGCTACATCATGACAGGGGATAATTTGTTATGCGACAAGGAATACTTTGTAATTTCTCAAACAAGAGGGGACAATCTATGATTAATTTGCAAAAAACTTGGGGTGATTTTGGTAATTTGTCCTTACTAATAAGTAATAATTACAAGCTGTTGAAATGTCAGAGCACCCTTAAGTATGTTTTTGGACGATTCATGGATGTTACAGAGATTGTTACAGGCCACCTTCGTTATCATCTCCCATTTAGGGTTCATAATGCCCCCAGTACCAATTGAATGAGGTCAACCCCAGGATGATTAGAGACTAGGGTAGTCTAAAAACTCAATAGTAGGTTTTTAATATCCCTTTATTTTGTTCAACTTCTTACGCATTCATATCTTTTATAGTTGGAGTGTATATATCAACTCACGCTATATCTTGACTAATTTCTAGGGGACCTGATCCCATAGTTTCAATTGAATATTTGATCAACCGCATGATTAGGATAGTCTAATTCAATTAATGTTAGGTTTTTAATGTACTCTTAATTTTGTTCAGCTTCTTATGCATTCGAACTTTTTTATAAATATCTGGATTAATTTCTAGAGGACCTTTTCCAACATGCACTATTGGAGGTCATATTAAAGCCGAGAAAAAGTATTGTGTGAACTGCCCTAACAAAAGTTGATAGCAATACGTAAGAACTTGTGAACCTTTAGGAGCTAGCGATGGAGAAAAACCTAAATTGTACACTTTGGCATGTATGATATACTCATATTATTTCTCCCTCTTTCTTTGTGCGTCAATCCTTCACCAATTAATGTAAGGGACGGAACCAAAATTTAAATTTAAGGGTCGAAAAAAAAATGTAGTTAGTTGATGATTAGGAGGTCAATGGCTAGACATACACTCAATCACTCTCTGTCTCTTAAGTATCTCAAAAGCGCACGCTACAAGAAATTGACTTGGGCTAGCGGCCCTTCTGTACTCCTTTTTTTTTGGTGTGTGTGGCTGGGCTGTGCTTTGGATTAGGCTTCTGCTGGACTTAAAGATGGAAATATGTGCTGGGTTTGGGTTTTAACAACAGATTAGATCTTAGTTGAGTTGGATTGGGGGTTGGGTTTGGAAGGGCATGGGTTATGAGTTTGGCTTGGGTTTCAAAGGGTTGGATATTGGTCACCTTTTGCTGATTGAAGTAGACTTCGTGGCTAGTGGAGATGGTAAGTGGAATTACTCTTTTATCCTTCCATGTTAAAAAAAAGTAGACCTCGTTATCCTCATTAGGGTCACATTTTCCAATTTCCATAGCATTTTTTGTTTGTTTGTTTGTTAAAATTCGGTATCAAGCCTAATGCACTGACTAATTTGGATGACCAATTCTCCTGTCTACTATGGCGAGGCACACTTAAAAATGCAGCGAAGCTTCATAAACTTGCCCAACAAAGGAATCGATCAAAATGTGAGTGAGAATCTGATTCAAGACGAAAGGCTTCTTAAGGTCTCTTGTTGATAGATATGAGCAGATATTCCTTGATTCGATAAGGGAATGGGATAGAGATGCTATGTGTTTTGTATTAATATTTTTCTATGTAGATTTCCATCTATGTTTTTTTTAATGCTTGGCAGATTTCATTATGTTTAAATATAACTACATAAAACATCAAATAATAAAGAAATCACTTTGTTTCTTATTCTTTTACTAACTCTCAACACTCATTAAATTTCATTTTCTTGTCAAAAGCTTTCAAAGAGAACAAAGTAAGTGAAAATTATAACGGTGAATGAAAACTTGGTTATTTTCGGCCTTGAATCCCAATTTTTTCCACTCCGACCCTATCCCCAATGGAAAACGGGACTGGAATGGAGAATATAAATCCGAATCCGTTCCGTCCTATTGCCCTCCCCATTGATTGGTGGCTACAACCGCGTAATCCCTGCAATTTTCATAGCTTACACGCCAGTGTCTTCTTCCCCGATCACAAAGATGGACCCAGGGCTCACGGCATAGTAAAAAACCAAAGACCAAAACTATACACACAAAGAACACGTACAACTTTTACAGTCCATTTGGATGGATGGGTTACATTACATGGGTATCGCGAGAAAACAGAGAAATTGGTAAGCATATATCACTTGGGTAGATGAATATATATGCACACGATCAATCTTTGTTTTTGAGCAGTCCTCACAGAAATAGGGATATATAAAGATTGGATGAAAGATCATGATTTTTTCTTCCTTTCTATATATGTAAACATATATCCATTCAAACAAGAATGTTAATCTGGCTAGCGCATGTGAATTTCAAAATTATTCAGTGTCATAGGGCACCATATGTCATATGTGGTCCCGGACCCTTCTACCATCGTACATTAACATATGGTGGTAGATGGGCTTGAGGCATAACGTGATGGTATTATTGGAGCACTAAATAACATGCCACTGAAATTGTTCCACTTCAAATATTTTGTTGGTGAATTCTTTAACTATTTATTTTCCCAAAAAACTTTAAACACAATTTCGAATGTGTCCGGGACGTGTCGATGCACATGGGTTAATTTGTTAGGAACTAGGGAAAAGAAAGAAAAATAATTTTTCTTTATTTGGTTTGAGAGGAACAGAGAAGAAATAACAAAACAAAGAATTAAGCACAGTGATTTTTTTCTCTTCACTTTTCTCAAAGTTTTGTTTTGTTTTCCTTTCATTTCTTTTCCTCAAGTTCCATCCGGAATTTATATTGGCAAGGCGTCAAGAAGTACAGGTGCTGTGTTTTTTACGTTAAGTCACTAGCATTGCATGCCAATGTATCGTATCGATCACAACCAGTAAATAACAAAATCACCGTTGTTTAAAATATGGTCACATACTTTTGAATTTATCGCGTAAGGTATACCGTATACAATTTGAAGTTCAAAAGAATCAAAAGAATCGAATCCGAATAACACACCTAAACAACAATTCTAAGAAGTAGCACATTCCGGAGGGAGGCCCTGCGGAAACCGCTTCAAATCCGAACAGTAATTGTAAATCATGTAGTTCTTTTGCACCCATTTCAGCCTCTCTTGACTAGTTGAATCCAATTGTTCTTCCAACCACGCGGTGCTATTCCCATTGCTAGAATTCGAAGTACAAGAAGAGGCTCCAGAGGATGATATAACGCAAGCGTTGGCATTGAAGTTTCTGTAGGAAGCAGTGAAGGGAGCTTTTGTCCAGTCAGTTTTCACTAGGCCACCCCTTGTTGCCCAATCATCGGCGTTCCATAGACTGGAGTAGATTCTCATTGGTTGGTTCTTTGGGTATGGGACACCGATCGATTCTGAGTTTTTGAATTGTCGGATTGGGGTGCCATCGACTGAAAATCTGGAATACGTACAGAGATAAAACTTGATCAATACCATTTAAAAAGCGATTCTTGAAATAGTAACAGTCATGGATTTGGTTTTTTTCTTTCTTTGTGCCATATGTTTTTCGAGAATGTAAAAAACACACCCTTTATTTCATTCTAGAAAACAGTTTCTATTTTAAAGCGTTCTTAGAAAAAAGTTGCGAAAACTGTCAACCAAACAAGTTCGTGTTCGGTTGATTTATACATAAAAAAATGGTCGCGGGTTACTTACATGATGCGTTGGGGATTCCAAAGGATGGAATAGGTGTGGAAATCGGCAGTTGGGTCGAACCATAAGTAGAATTGTTGCTCTCTGTTGCCCTTTCCTTGGCTAAACACGTTGGTGTGAAGAATGTAAGGATCACCGCTCAAATTCCCCAAGAACTCAAAGTCTATCTCGTCATGTGTTGGCCCCTGTGATGATAACTGCAATATTCCCAATTACAAAAATCAAGTACTAGTATTTGAGTTCATAAACCAAGGAAATAAATCAATATATGTAAGTTATACAGGCATTATGAGGTACATACATAATAAGCAGTGACAGTGCCAGCAGAGTTTCCGGCGACAAGCTTGAGTTGCATATCGATTTTCCCAAAGAGGTACTGACTTTTGGACTGAAATCCGGAGCCGGAGGTTTTGTCAAGCGAGAGAGTGAGGAGGTCGCCATTGTTGAGTATCTTAGCGCGGCCATCGCCCCATGTGATGTCAAAGTCTTGGTAGAAGTTACCAGCAGAGGTGGCTACTATGGAACATATCAGAATTGAAACAAGAAGGAGAAGTGGTGTAACAGAGGAAGATGCCATTGGGAAAAAAGAGAGACGAAAGAGTTTGGTTTGAATGCTCGAGTGTTGATGGGACTTATGAGAACTATGGAATGGAGGGTTGGTATTTATAGAGGTAGAGAGAGAATTAAGGTGCATGGGATGAGTCGAAGGAAGGTTCTCTCTTTCAAAACAGCTAATGGGGATGAAAGAGAGTGGCCGAGTGGGCTGAAACTTTCAGCTGGACACAGCTGGGAATATAATTTTGGTTGGCGAATTATAAAGAGTGCACGACAATCAATTGAGAGCCCCACACGCATTTGTTCTCTCGGGTGTTTCGGTCATTTTAGGCGAATATTCATGGCAAGTTTTAGTGCTTTGAAATTAACCATCGGAGAAATTTTCAATACGTAAGGACATTTTTGATGCTCGGATTGTAATCTTGTATCCGAGGTACAAAGAAATATATAGTCCTACATGTTCCTCATAGTTAATTAGTCCTACGATATTCTGTAAGACTAAAACTAAGACTCGATTAAAGGGGGACTATTTCGTCACTCGATACTGAATACGCCGTGACATGATTATTCAATACTACCTTAAGTACGGTTTAATTTGGACCTTTTAGATTGTTTCGCTCGCTCAATGGTAAAAGATGATTTGTCCTCTCATGATCTTGTCTTTTATTTCACCCAAATCAAATATAGTATAAGACAACTTATTCTCTACTATTTACGGAACAACCGGTTGAGATATGTTTTTAATCTTTGATCGATAATAAATATTTCTTACCATTAATAGTTTGTCTTCAATATGAATCGTCCAAAACATTTTTGAACGGCCGAGATTGGCCTCCGTAAATAAAGATTTTCCCATAGTTCAATCTAGGAAAATGATTTTGATGCTCCATTTTTTTATGATGATGTTTCAAAACTTATCTTTTAGTATAAAAATTACATGTAGCAAGACACACTAAAAGAAAAAATTTAAAGCACCATGCATTATAAAAAAAATGAAATTACATTATTCAGTGACCCGCGTACACATCTCTTTTATTTTCATCATTAGTCATATTTTATAATTTAAAATAGTTCTGTAATCAAACATGTCATAAAGATTTTACTGTGATTTTGGGAGTTGAACCCAGAAGGTGGAATATGCTTTTGGGTTGTTTCCCTTTTCTCCCTTTTCATATAGTAGCATTCTTTTCGAATGGGGGTGGAAACTCAATGGTTTTCGCCACCAATTGTGTGTCACATTGACTACTGTACTTTTATTGTAGTAATTTTAACCATTTATCTAGTAAGACTCAAAAAGTAGAATACACACACAATCAGTTTGAACGGACATCAAAAGCTATATCAAAAATTACATTTTGATTTATAAAATAGAGAGTCATAAACAGTTAACTTTAAAAACTAGTGACATAATCAGGTCATTTATTTTATAAATCAAAATTCAATTTTTACCATAACTATTAATGTTCGATCAAGTTGATTTTTACGTATGAATATATTACTTGTGAGCCCTACAAAATTAGTTGTTCAAATTACTACAATATACGTTCGGTAAGACCTCCAATAGGCAGTGGTTTCCCGCTTCCGCTCTCGGACACAACTCAAACGCTTTATATTAGGGCTGTCCGCGGTCCGGATTGGATCGGATTCGTATGAATCCGATCCTAATCCGTATCTCACGGTTTTTGGAAAATGCAATCCAATCCTAATCCAAAAGTTCATGGTTCGGTTTGGATTCTGAACCGTAAGTCACGGTTCGGTTCCGGTTTTATCCACGGATTTTCTTTCATAAACACTAAAAAACGCAAAATTACTTCAACTACTATATTACATATCATTCCAAATTTCTAGTTCAAGTGACGAGCAATAAGAGAAACATTAGAGTCCAGATTGGCAAATTTCTAGTTCAAATGACCAGCAATATGAAAAACATTACATTGCAATAAGCTACAAACTGCAACATTACAGTTACAGCCATTGTTACATCATTCCAGTCTAGGTTTTATCATTCCAGTAACCATATTTCATCAGTCTTGAATTTGATTAAGGGAAACATTTTAGAGTTTGGACAGTTTACCCCTTAAATTTTATATATTGTTATATTAATGTAAAATTGTTAAAAAAAATCATAACCAGTAGCAAAATTATAATTATTTATAAATATTACCTACATGCGCGCGCGCGCGCGCACACACACACACATATATATATATATATTATTTTTTTAAATATTTCACGGTTCGGTTCGGTTAATCCGCGGTTTTGAAATAAAAATCCAATCCTAATCCGTATCTCACGGTTTTTTAATTTTCAAATCCGTGTCCGAACCATTAATCCACGGACAAAATCCAAAAAGCACGGATTGGTTCGGTCCGGACCGGTTTCACGGTTCTCGGTTTTTCTTGGACAGCCCTACTTTATATAAGTGCAAATAAAAAACTAGTGGACCAATTTTTAAGCAGGAAACATCCGAAAAGGTACTCCAAGACCCTAATGAATTTTCTCCATTTTTATAAGAATTGAGTCATGGATTTCACTTGTGACAGATTATTTAATTGCTATTAGTTTGAAGCCAATACTAAAAAACAGCCAAAACGTTTTGCTTCCACGCAGGTGGAATAAGTGGCACGTGTTTTTATACACACCCTTAGATTAATGGGGAAAAAACATTGGGAGTCACAATTGCAATATTTTATGTGGTGGCCACCATTTATCAGTTTAATTATGTATAAGATGAAGGGGCGTGCTCAAAATTTTATGGCGTGAAAGTTTGGTATGTCGTTTTCACATAAGAAAAGTTAAGATTTAATTGCGTAAATTGCTCCTATAAAGTATGGGTTGAACCATTTTCGTCCTTGTAGATTAAATCGTGTCAATTTGGCCCTTGCTGTCATTCCCCAGACGAACATTTTTTTATTTTTTTAACAGCAACGGGAAATTTTAGGAGTATTAATCTTTGAAGATTAAAGGGAACAAGGATTTAACGGTATCATATCCCTAAATAATTGAGAACAATCATGTACCAATTCGAGAACCAATCCGAGATTGACAAAATGTCATCAAAGGAAACACCTATTGGGACAAGCACACACACCAACGTAACTGAGACTAGCTCAGTTGGCCAGAACCCTTGCATCTCACTAGGAGGTCAGGAGTTTGAATATTCTCACCTGTGTGTGGGTGTTTTTCCCTTAGAGGGTTTTTCCTTTATTTCTTTGTTTTTACCTATAATGAGTTTATTTCTTATATTGGTTTAGTTTTTGGGCTTGGTTATCTGGTGGACTCTCACAATTGGTGTAGTGTCTCGGGTTTGTACTATGTACTTCATATATCTGATCCAAAATGATCCCTTCTATCAATTGAATAAATTTTTTTAAAAAAATTCTTAAGGATAGCCAATGGGCAAAAAAGTTTAAATCTTACTATTTACATGTCGCGTTTGCTTATTTAAGCGCATGAAGCACACGCGATGCGTGTACAAATTGCATCGCGTTGCACACCGAAGTCTCAATAAACTTATAATTCTCATGAGTGGAGCAAAACTGTTTGGCCACTTCGGTCGCAAGCGGCACTTGACTTGTGTGCATGGCCAAGCAAGGAAAATAGCTCCCGATCGTTATCCTGCGATCAAAAGATCTTTGTGGCTGGCGGAATCGATCGAATAGAAAATACTAAAAATATGTGCTCGCAGTCGCCAGTCAGGTATGACAAATTGTGGAGCCAAATGCTTTCTTGCTTTTTAGCTGGAAACAGATCATAGATTCATATGGTTAGATATTTTGTTTTGAGAATAAGTCCCCGTAATTATAACACGCGGTTACGCAGAGTGTGGGGTTGGGGTGCATGGGTGGGGAAGCCTTCTTTTTCTTTTTCTTAGGAGTAATATATAAATTGTAGTAGTAGTAAATACTAGCTGACGCTTAATTTGGACCAAATCATACAACATTCGGCTATCTTCTTCACCGACACTCTACCTTATTAAGAAGAGATGGGCATGGCCCTACACCGACATTATGGATAACCTGATGATAACTAACACTATACCACGGAATGACGTACTGAACTATTTGAGCTGGGGAGGTTTTTTTTTTTTTTTTTAATATCACAGGTGTTCGGGTCAGCTTATACTCATGTTTTGACTAATTCTGTAAACCCAATCACAGAGGCCATTTGTGTCGAGCCCAATTATAGCTGGAGCAAAGCTCCATATGAACTAGCCTCGAAAGAGTTTATAATACCTAGGAGGTTATGAACTCGACACCTCAAAAGCACTGGCAGAGGCAATTGTTTGGGGTGTGTGTGGGGTAGCACATGCCACCACGGGTCCAAAAATAATAGAGTAAAAAATGTAGGTCTACGCAAAAACATTACCTCAACTAACACTATTACACGGAAATGACTAAACTATTTGAACTAGTGAGTTTTTTTTTTTTTTGATATCAAAGGTGTTCGGATCAGCTTACGCTCATGCCTTGACTAATTCTGTGAGCCCAATCGCAGAGGCCATTTGCGTCGAGCCCAATTATAGTCGGAGCAAAGCTCCATATGGACTGGTCTCAAAAGAGTTTATAATGCTTAGGAGGTTATGAACTTGAGACCTCAAAAGCAGTGGCAGAGGCAATTGTCTGGGGGGGTGGGGGTAGCACATGCCACCCCCGGATTCAAAAATGTAGGTCTATGCTTGACGATTTTCTAATCCTAAAATAATGGGTTGTCCCAAGCATAGGGCGGAAACCGATGTAGCATAATATCGGTAAGTCTGGAGTCGAATCCACATAGACAGTAATGTGTGCTGACTAAAAACTCGAATTGTTACTTATTTAAACTGGTTCTTAGGTAGCCACTTCTAGTTGTTTGATGCTGAGATTAACTAAAACTAAGAAATTGTCTGATTTTTCAAATAATTAAAAGAAACCCCAGTTTGAAACATGCTTTTAAATACAAAATAGACAAAAGATATGAATTAAATAAGTACCAAAGAACAACTTTATTAAAGAATAAAAATTAATATGAGTTACCGACGCTAAACTAAAGAATATGAATCCCGTGGCAGCCCCGTTCTTCCTTTCTACCGTCAGAATCTCCCCCTGAAACCCTTTTTTCCTCCTTTAATAACAGTGCCCCAGCCGTGTACCACTTGAAGAGCCCTTTTTTGGCTTTTCTTTTTCCAGCCGTATTCATAAGCTTGGCCCACCATTTTTCTAACTGTGAATCATTGGGCCCACCATTTAGACCAGGTCCAAGTCCAATTCTAACTCTTCGGCTCCATCTCCTTGGTATCATGCCCATTAATTTCAGTGTTAATCTCTCGATTCCATATTGCAATTTAGAACTTCCTCTAGATTGAACTCAAACGATCCAGCTTCGAACACCATTCAATATTCCAATTTTCACACTTTTTGTATCAAACTCTCCTAATACCTACAACACAAAAATAAAGCATAAAACTCCAAATAATAATATAAATAGACTTAGTAGTGGCAAATTAAGGAGCGTATATGTGAATATTTATGCGCCTATCAGTCTACTCAAAAACGTTCCCTCAACATGTAAAAATTGGTTTACCTCTTACTCTAATTCAATAGAAAAATCATTCTTTTCAAAAAAATTCTTTTAAGTTTAGTTTAGAATGATTTCCGACAATTTTCGGGATTGACAAAACATCGAGTTTCATTTTGATATATTGTTAAACTACTTCCGTCTATATGACGGATGATTAAATTATAAAAAATATGTAAATTTTTTTTATTATAAACGGTTAATTTAGAATACTGTTCTATTTTAATTTAGAATATAAATTCTGGCTTCGCTACTATTCAAGAGGAAACAAATCTTTACGTCTCAAGTCTTGACTACTTAACCAACCACGTAGAGTTTTTGAGTCCAGAGGCCAAAAGTTCAATCCTTACCATCTTTCTCGTTTTCTGTCCTATAGGGTAGGCTATGCTAAGTTAGAGGATATATACACTTTGTTTGGTTGAGGTTTTAGAAAGTTATTTTTAAGAGTTGAGTGGTAATGAATGGAGAAAGATAGAGAGAGAAATTTATTGAAAACTGTGCCGAGAGTAAAAGTTACTCTCAAAATGGTGAACCAAGCACAATGATAGTAATTTTGCGTGGTAAGTACTCCATTAAAAACTATTGACCTTTTCATTTTCTAGAACAAGAGTCAACTCTTTGGAAACCGCGTGTGTGGTGGCTGAGGTTGGTCCACTCCTCCGCTCGGCGGTGCAGTGGGTTCGGTACTCCTCTTTTTTTTGCTTCTCCGACACTCCAAATCCAATTCCGTTTCAAGTCGAATTTATGCCTTCATTTATCCAGCTGTTTTCCAGCCATACTCTCTGTCCTCACCTAACACCAATTAAAACCCACTGCCTGCCTCAGCCTCACTTTCCTATCCACCTTCACTCTTTCCAATTTTCACCCCCACCCCCCCCCCCAAAAAATCCCACCTATATAAATCCCTCCAAACACCTCCATTTCAATCCATCACAAAAACAAACCCAAATAACCTTCTCTCTCTCTCTAAAACACTCTCTGATCAAATGGCTTTTTCTTCGAAAGTTTCAACATCAGTGCTATTGCTAGCCATCTCTCTTGTGGCTAGCTTGTGCCTTGTTGTTTCAGCTGGTAACTTCTACCAAGACATGGACATCACATGGGGTGATGGCCGTGGTAAGATACTCAACAACGGCAACCTCCTCACTCTCTCACTTGACAAAACCTCCGGCTCTGGATTCCAATCAAAGAACCAGTATCTCTTTGGGAAAATCGATATGCAACTCAAGCTTGTTCCCGGGAACTCTGCTGGCACCGTCACCGCTTATTATGTACGTGCCTAGCTTGTAACGCATGTTTAGTTTACGTTAATGTTTTTTCCAACAACTAACATGTGATTTCATTTTTTATTGGAAAATATTGCAGTTGTCCTCACAAGGCCCAACACATGACGAGATAGACTTTGAGTTCTTGGGGAATTTGAGTGGTGATCCTTACATTCTTCACACCAATGTGTTTAGCCAAGGAAAGGGAAACAGAGAGCAGCAGTTCTACCTATGGTTCGACCCAACTGCTGATTTCCACACCTACTCCATCCTTTGGAACCCTCAAAGTATCATGTAAGTACCCCAATCAGAAAGCAATAAATATAGATTCATTGTTTGGTTACCACGAATTAAAATAACATTAGAAAAAGAGAAATGATATTGGCATTCCAAAAATTGATGCAGACAAAAACAAAGGAAAGTGGTTTTGGAGTTATACTGATTTTAGAATGTCTGCATCAATTTTGGAAGTGGCAATATCATTTTCCGAAGAAAATCATATTAGAAATGATAGATGTTTGTCACTTGCGGTATATACTGATTCAACAATTTCTTTTGAGCAATTTTCAGTTTCTCAGTAGATGGGACGCCCATTAGAGAGTTCAAGAATGCAGAGTCAATTGGAGTTCCGTACCCGAAGAACCAAGCCATGAGGATATACTCGAGCCTATGGAACGCTGATGATTGGGCAACAAGGGGAGGGCTTGTAAAGACCGACTGGACGAAAGCCCCTTTCACTGCTTCCTACAGGAACTTCAATGCCGACGCCTGCATCGTCTCGTCTAATGGAAAATCCTCGTGCACAAGTTCGGGCAAGAGCTCCGCTAATAACTCATGGTTCTCGCAACAGCTGGACTCCACGGGTCAAGGGAGGTTGAAATGGGTGCAGAAGAATTACATGATTTACAATTACTGCACTGATGCCAAGAGGTTTCCTCAAGGATTCCCACAAGAATGCAAAATGTCCTAGAATAGAAAAGACAGAGAGATATTGATCCATGTGTTTTCACTTTCATTGTTTTCTAGGGTAGTCACAAAAGTTGGATTCTTTATTCTTGTGATATATGGTTCTTGAAATCAATAATACAAGTTGTTAGTATATTCTTGATTATGGAGAGAGAGAGAGAGAGAGAGAGAGAGAGAGAGAGAGAGAGAGAGAGAGAG
>BPLS01000613.1:294504-319413 GCA_019656275.1 Rhododendron kiyosumense
CAACTAAGTTTTTTATTAGTGCATATTATTCATCGTTCAATGAGTGATGGTTAGAAAGACCCCTTTTTTTTTTTTTTAATTTGTAATTAAGAGTCTTTTCATTTTCAGCAAAATATTATAAACATTTTTTTCCGATTTTCTTTCACCATGAGTAGTGAATTTTTTTTTTTCCGATCGATTCTCTTTGCTTGTATATGCCTCTTACCTTTTCTCATGTTTATTAGTGCTTCGTGATAGGTACGTAAATGTTCACATACGCGCCCCTAATTTATCCTTGCTAAGTCCGTTTATATTGTTACTCTGAAATTTTATGCTTTGTTTTGTATTGTAGGTATTTGGAGGCGTAACATTCGAATGGACTTTATTTGTGCAAAGATAAATTGATCCATGAGTTTGGGGATTATTTTGCAAGGCACGGTCAATCAACTAAATTAAATGGCAGGCCCATTGATATATTATGGGGTTAATTCCTTGAAGAAATTGATTCTCTTTGACTGTGTTCAATTACCTAAGGAAACAAGGTGGGCCCAATGATTCATAATTAGAAAACTGGGGGCCGCGGCATCGGAATATTTTTCCCACGGAAAAAACAACGAACGAGGGCTGCGGCATCTTCGATTGGGCATTGTCGAAGCCCATGTGAACGGGGGAATGGGGTCCAAAACCCATTCTCCGCTGCGCATGGGTAAACGGCGACCATAGAGTCTCGCATCTTGCGGGATATCTTTTTCAATCTAAAATTGAACGTTTTTAAGAACATCGAATGGAGCAAGTTAATCCGAACTGGTTGCTAGTGCTATGAACCTTACAACCGTATATTTCTTTTAATTATTTGAAAAGTACAATCAATTTCTAGGTTTTAGTTAATCTCAATCAAAACAACAAAGAGTGTCTGCCTAAGAGCCCGTTTAAATTATAACAACCCGAGTTTTTAGTCAGCACAAATCATCGTCTCTGTGGATTCGACTCCGGACTTACCGGATATTGTGCTACGTCGGTCTCCGCCCTACGCTTGGGGCAACCCATTAATTTAGGACTAGGAAATCGTCAAGCACTTTGTTGATTTTTCATCTTAGAATTGGCTTGTTCATTTTGGGTTTCAAAAACTTTTCACAAAAGCCAAACCGAACAGGGTTGCTGCAGATACTACATGAAATTAATATAAAGGAAATGGCAGAGATGGGCTGGGTATGTTACAATCACTAATTATTGTACTAAATGATCGTATGTCTAAACCAAACAAATACAAACACATAATTATAGACAACACAGAGATATATGTGGTTCTCCAAACAAGAAGTAAAACTAACAATTGAGAAGGATTACAGTAGAGTGTGCCAACATTCAACATGCCACTGGAAAAGGGAGAAAGAAAAGAGAGGAAACTCCAGATACATTTATTGTAATCGACCAAGCTTATTTTAAAGGCCACATGGTTTGTCTTGCTGCCGGCTCCATATATCACAAGTTGTTCACACTTGATCTCATGAAAAAGGTCCTCATAGATCCTCATGTGATTCTTCATATACTATATAAAATAAACTCAAATTCAACACAGTTCTATATGATACTTTGTCTTGTTCATTGTGTAGTCATTGATGTGTAATCTGTTAATTTGGCATTCATCGAAAATATAAGGCCAATCAGGGCTGGTGACTTTAATTTGCTCCCTTCTAGAAATTTGGTTCAGAAGATGCTATAAGCTCTTCTGAGGGCAATCTGGGACTTTTTGCCCCAACCTTAACAGGCCATGCTGGTGAATGGTGGAATGATATATATGTGCCCTAGAAATGCACAAATCCAAACTAAAGCAATAATTTAATTTATGTTGGAAAATTTTCAGATTTTTTGAATGATAATTGGGACGTTCGGAGGGTTTTTCGAGACAACCAAAAGGACTCCCGTTGGTTTGTTGAATCTGGACGAGGCTATTTAATTTTCTAGCAGTTTTTGGTTGAATAATACCCCATGAGTAGAGGTTAATGCTGGCATTTGCACCTGTCATTCATTCTGGCAGTTTTGTGTATTGATTCTCCCCTATTCAAGGCTGAGAATTCAATTCCCGTATTCATTTCTTGGCTGTTTTCAAAGGCTCCTGAGCAATATATACTGGGCAGTCCTCTCTTCATTCTGCACCAGCAAAATCACAACTTCGAGAGCTCTGAAATTCGTTCTTTGTGTGGGAGAGTGATAGGCAGTAGTGAATTCGCCAAAGCGGTCGACGGTGGTGTTCCGACGGCTTGCGGTTTAGCTGAGCCAACCCTAAGAGGAAGATGCCGAACAAGATCCTACAACACCCATGGTAGGTGGCGAATCTTTATTAAGGAGACTGTGATATCACACAGGACTCGGTTTCGATCCTAAAGATTCTATTTGTATCTCGTTCTTTATACTTTATCAATTGTTTTGTATTTTGTAATTCGATTCAATCTTGTAATTTTATCATTGATAATGAAATTGTTCTCTAGAATATTACGTGATTGCCGAGATTTTCCCAACAATTTACGTGATTGGGTTCTTCTATTTTACAATTATGATATGATTATTTCTCCATTTTTTAGTTTCACTTTATGGTCTTCAAAAATCGATGATCCAACGTATATAGGAATGCAACAGTAACTAAAGAAAGTAGGAATGCGAAAATGATATACGAAGGTACATTGTCATGCCATGCCATGCCAATATTGGACCTCATGAGAGCTTGAACCATGTGGTGGGTGATTCCACATCACCTATACCCGCTAGATGTGAAACTAGGAAGAAGCTTCGAGAGAAAATAAAGATGTTAAAGGCTTCAAGAGACAGAATGAGTTAAGGATTGCTTTGTGTTGCTTTCTTGAAGTGTGCTTTGAGCGTTATTGGATATCTGTTTTGTTTTATTTAGGTTTTAGATTTTCTCCTTTTTCTTTATTTTCTCTTCCTCCTGGGGTATGTCTCTTGTAAGCTGTTTATTCGGTTAGCTTTTTTACTATTTCAAGCTAAGTTACCCCCAAAAACAAAAGGCATATTGTCTGAGGATCGAGTATTATCAATCATTGAGCAAGAATTTGTGCATTGTTTTCGTCAATATACGCGTCTTCACCAGAGACGGAGGGAAGTGTGGTCATATGGGGGCCAAGGCCCCCGCGCAGTTTCGGGTTTCTTTTTAAAATTTTAATTTTTTTTTTGTTTGGTGAGAACATTTAGGTATTGTAATTTGTTTTGAGTGTTATTTAGACATAAAAATGTGTTCGTTTTTTATTCTAAAACCCAATTTCTCTATTTGTGCACGGCCTCTCATAAGTTTTTCCTTCAATTATTGACCCCATTTCTTTTTCTATCTCTCTCTATTTACTACCCAAAAAAACCTCCCTTAAAATCTAAACCAAACAAACTATTAGATTCCCGAACTTTCAAATTTCAAAATTTTGTTCTTAGGTCGGCCCCTGTGTTTACAAAATCCTGGTTCCGTCCTTGGTCTTCACAGAAGCAGAAAATACCAAAGCCTTCTTGGATCCCACAGGAAAACAGACTCCCTTTCCCTTATGGGGCCATGGCTTCATAGTCAAGAGTATGGTACGATGCAAGTATCTAAGTTGGAGCCCTCCAACTTTCATGCAAAACACCTAATTTCCAAAGACTGATTGATAACTTTCTCGTAGGCCATGGCCGGCCCTTAAGTTCATTTCCAAGTGAAACAACCCATTGAAGCAGGGGCGGACCCAGGATTTGGTTGCAGTGAGATCAACTATCGAGTAAAAATTGTAAATTTTATGAGATCTTCGGGGCAAAAATATTATCTTTTGGGGCAAAATTACGAAATACTCCTTAAAACTATACATGCTCTAAGGATATTTTGGAACTCAGCGGGTTCGCGTGACCCCGCTTGCCATAGTGTGGGTCCGCCACTACATTGAAGTAAAGCTAAAGTTGGGCACATTTCCACCATCTTTTTCTCCGCCCTTTTCTTACACACATGTATTCAACAAGGGGAGATTCCAAATGGTATGTCGAACAGCCAAAAATTCTCTCATTTTGTTCAATCCTTCCACACTTCTTGTTATATCAAGAAATAAAAATTCTCTAGATATTGCATTGTTAAATGCACCTAGATCTCTCAATAAAATAGAATGCTCAATCATGTAGGTACCAATCTATTCGTTTAGAATTCTTAGTACAATTTTGGTTTGTAGCCAGTCGACAAAGGGGAATAGATCGAAGTGCTGAAGTGCACGTGAATTGACACAAACAATCATTTTTGTATACTAGTTATGTATAGGAAATACGTGTTATTAAGATCTTGACTTAAAACACACGTTTTTAAGATAAATATGATACATACCACTGTGTATTCTTTAATTTGGGATGAAAGAGAGTGGTAGGCTCAATAGTACCAAATTGCCTACATAAAGCGTTGCATCTAAGAATGTATTGAATTTATTAGGTACTCCACTAAAGACATTCCATGATCTTCCCACTACTCCATTAGATCTCTCTTTGAACCAAACTCTCTAATTTCTCTCTTCATTTCACACCCTTTGATTTCACATGTTACCATGAAGGCCACAACGCAAAATGGCAGGCAATTCATCCTCACCTCTTTCTTCTTCATTCTTTTCCTCTGCATCATAGCTTCAATCAACCAAATCCGATTCGGTAGTTGGCTAAAGTTTGGTAGATGTAATTCACCATTCCATTCCCACAACTCATCTTCACCCAATTTTCTCGGAGAAAACTCATCGTCCGACGACATCCGAATCCTCCTTGGAATTCTAACCCTTCCTGACCAATACCATCACCGCCACTTTCTCCGCCTCATCTATGGCACACAATCTCCGGTGGGCACGAAAGTCGACGTGAAGTTTGTTTTTTGCAACCTAACCAAAGAAGATCAGAAAGTGTTGGTTGCGCTAGAAATAATGCGCTATAACGACATTATGATACTCAATTGCAAAGAGAACATGAATAAAGGTAAGACTTACACTTACTTTTCAAGCTTGCCAGAGATGCTGAATGAGGAAAACAAGCCATACCCGCCTTACCATTACGTGCTGAAATCCGACGACGACACGTACTTTAGGTTGGCAAACCTGGTGGAGTCATTGAGGGTGCTGCCAAGAGAAGACTTGTACTATGGTTATGTGATTCCATGCCCTAGCATGGACCCTTTTAATCAATACATGTCTGGAATGGGATTTTTGGTTTCTTGGGACATAGTCGAGTGGATTCGGGTTTCGGATATTCCCAAAAGTCACTTGGAAGGCCCTGAAGACAGGGTTTTCGGGGAGTGGCTTCGCGAAGGCCATCGGGCGAAGAACCGGTTCAACGCTAAGTGGTCAATGTACAATTACCCGGAGCCAGCCACGAGGTGCACGCATGAGCTCTGGCCAGATACAGTGGCGGTTCACCTCTTGAAGACTCAGGAGAAGTGGATTCGTACCTTGAATTACTTCAATGTCACGAAGGATTTGAAGCCTTCTAAACTGTATCATATCCCTTAGCTATTACCTTGACCTTGTGTTCATTCTTTTTTCGCGATTTCATCTTCGTTGTTGGCAACTAGAGCAGCACCAATCAAAAACTTATTGGCAAGTCAAGTGCCAGCCCAATAGGGCAATTCTTGTGGGGGAAAAATTACAATATGAGTGGATAATCCAGAGTACAGATTCCATTGCAAACTATAAACTGGAATGCAGATTGTATACAGATTATAGATTACAGAAATCAAATGTAATGAAATCCAAACCGAGCCCTGTAAACAGCCTCTTTAAAACAGATTTACCGCCTCATTGATGGGTGTTGGAGGTTGATTGACGTCTATCTCCCAGGATAGAACAGCTAAACCACAACCGTCTGAACACACCAAAGAATGCCTTGGTGAAGCATTTCCCCCCTAAAAATACTCTTTTGTTTTGCAGTTACAACAATTGTTTTTACTGATCTCTTTTAATTATCACTTAAAATATCTTTGGAAATTGCATAAAAACATTTGGGTCTGTTTGAATACTGTAGTTACCAAAACAAAATTGCACTCGAGATTCCTCCTCTAAGTTACAGAGAATGCTCGTATCATTAGGAGAAATCCCCATTCCTTCATTTGGATTGGCAGGTGGACTAGTCAAATTATAATTTGTACAAAGAGACACAAAGACCAAACAACCGTATGAATGTTCGATGAACACAACGAAACATTTGTTTCACAATGTATGTGCTTTGATAAATACTAGCAAAGCCATAAATTGGTTAATTATTCCCAGCTTACGATTTCTATCTTAAGATCCAATTTGTGATAGGACTCCAACAGCATTCTCACAAGAAGTTCTGCTTCTGTATAGCCCCTCAATAAATTGGTCTGGATATCTTGGTTTTCTAAGACCGTTAAGACACGCAAAGTAATCACCTATTGCTTTTTGTACTAGATTTTTGGAATCTTGATTGCGGTTGTTCTTCCAACTTTGCAGTGCTAATGATAGTTTCTGCACGATATAGTCGAATTGCTGTAAGCAGAATGCGTATTCAGAAAGACCGTTCTTCGTATACTTCGTGAGCAGCTTGTCAACGTCAATAGCGGGAGCATATGAACACTTGATCGCTATCCCTGCAAGGCCTCTGACATCAACTCTGCCACTCTGAGGATCGGAATCAAAACAGTGGCGACAATCGGCGGGAAATAATGTTTTGCCACAAACGCGACCCATCAAAGTTGCATCCCCATTCACCAACACCGGGTTATGCATAATCTTGAAGGCGACAAGAAAGATTACAGGAAGAAACATTATATTGACGCTACGTGACACTACCATCTGTTTGAAGCAATTTAAAAGCGCAAAACCTGCATCAATTCAACCTCTAAATACATTCGGACATATTACGATTCAAAGTATATTACTAAAAGGTAGTAAGAAATAAGAACTAAGACAAAGAACTAACCCCTTGAAGCACCTTCTAAAGCCTGTGGTATTGCTTTAGACGTTTATATATATATGATTCCAATGGATTTCGTAGCAAGCAGAAGTTATTTATATACAAGGATAACCACCACACCTTTGTGTGACATTAAATGTTTAGAAATTTCCCTAGAACTGTAAAATATGAAAGAAGAGATATTTTATTAAATTTGATTTTAACATGTACATGGGCTCTTGTATTTATACAAGAGTAGAATCCTAAAATATGGAAACAAAATCAAATCCGATACTATGAAAAGATAATCAAATCTTTGATCCTACTCAATTACAATCGATTCTATCAACAATAATCAATAAGAATATTTTCATTATTCTAACACATTTTGGGAATTCAGCAATATTGACTTCATTCCATTAGGGGAATCTTCTTGGGATTCCAAGAATCTAGTCGATTTTCACCTGTGTTCATTAGTATTTTCCTTATTGAGACAGATTTCAAGCGGATTTCTTAGAATAAATAATCAAAGAAGATCCCTCAACCCCAAAAACTTCTTGGCAAAATGTCCCATTTTCTCGTCTGATTGCTAGCTAAAAGATACGGAGTAATACTTTAGAGATTTTTTTGGAATTGTAGTTGTTTTTTGAACTTGATTTGTAGTTGTTTGACATTCTTTCTATTTGCGCAAACTTTTTGTCCCCCCATTTAATTGTCACTTCATTTTGTGCTCAGCTCTTGATAACAATACTCTGAAATTTTATAAATTTAAACTTCTCTATCGTCGATTTTGTAAATTCAAATTCAATTTTTTATATACCTATCAATATTCGATAAAATTGATTTTTTTTGAAAATATACTATTCTACAAGCTTTATAAAATTTACGGTTCAAATTACTAGAATATAAGTATGGAAAGACCCACAAATATTGGTGGTGCTGGAAACCTCTAAGGTGGATAGAATTTAAACTATGCTTTACTAACATATAGAAAATATCCCAAATCAGCCTGAGTAAACATTACTACATGACCTTTGGCCGTAGCTCAGTTGGTCGTGTAGCTTTCTTTGGGGGTGAGAGGTTGCAGATTCGATTTTTATAAATAGGAAATCAACACCCCTTATAGGAATACTAACTTTTAATACCACAATTAACCTAATATATACAAGGTTGGCAAAAAAAAAAATACATTAGATAGGTTAACAATTCATATTGAAAGGGATAACAGAAATGATACGCACACAACAATTTAAATACCATATTAAACACAATTTCTCACATATATATGGGCTCCACACATGTGGATTTCACATATATATGAAATGTTGTGTAAGTTATTATATTTGGATAGTTGTGTGTGACATCGAAGGGATAAAGATGCGAGTTGGAGTACATAAGAAGTAACGCACTTGTCATAAAGCTCCCGTCTCTACAACCCTGCATTTGATTCCAAGAATGGCACGCAAAAGCGGCTGCAGCATCGACACCACTCTCTCCGCCGCCGACGCCGTCGCCGGAAACGACGATCTCCTAACAGAGATCTTAGCCCGCCTTCCCGCTAAGCCCCTCACCCAGTTCAAAACCGTGAGCAAGCACTGGCTCTCTCTCATCTCCCAGACCCAATTCCGTCTCCTCCACGCCCGCCGTCGCCGTCGCAAACCCGCCTCCGCCCTCTTCCTCCGCAACCCCAACTCCGACCCGGAATTCTCCTTCGTGCCCTTCGACGGCTGCCTCCTCAAGGGCCCTCATTTCAGGTCCCTCGGCCACCCAGGTACCACCATCTTGAATTCTTGCAATGGGTTGCTTTGCTTTTCCAAGTTAGATGAAACCACGGGGGATTCTATCCTAAGGTACTACGTTTGTAACCCTACTATCAAACGTTTTACTAGGATTCCTTTACTGGGTGTGGTCTACGATTGTACGATGCCCAATGGTGATTCTAGGGTCCACCACAAACTCTGCAATTACAAGGTTGATAAATCTACTAGACCCTGGAGTGAATTGAATATTACTTTGGTGGGTGTTTATGTGGCCTTTGATCCTCTGGTGTCACCTCATTATAGTGTTGTTTGTGTCTGGGAATGGAATGTTGCTGCTTTTAATTATAAGGTGCGAATCGCGGTTTTTCGGTCTGAGGTAGGGTTCTGGGGTGAGCTGATGGGGCCTTTTACGGTACCCGATGAAGTGCTGTTTGAGAATGGAGTGTTCTGGAATGGTGGAGTGCATTGGATTAGTGATAGGGAGCTTGTTTGTTTCGATGTTGAGGGAGGAGGCCTTAAGAATGTGCCGTTACCCTTGAGTTGTGGGGAAGAGAAAGTTGCCTATTTTGGGGAGTCAAGAGGACATTTGCAGGTTGTTGTAAATGACAAAGCCAACGACGATCTATTCCATGTTTTTGAGATGAAAAAGGACTTCTCTGGGTGGGTTTCTGTATTCTGTTGTGATCTCAACCGTGGGATATTCTTGTCGTTGGAGATGTCTTCATACTACTTCATCAGTTCTGCATTTTCTTTGGTATTTCTGGGCAGAGGAGAAAGTGAAGATGAGTCTTTTTTTGTGGTAGAAGTGTCTGGTAAACTGTTCTCTTATGATATTAAGAACCAGACCCCAAAGGAGCTTTGCAATTTGCCACATTCTTCAACATGCTATAAAGCTTTTCCATATGATGAGACTCTATTTGAAGTTTAGACCTTGTGCTTTTTCAGATATTAACTCATTTTCGGAACTTACATTGCACATATGAATACATCTTTTGTTAGATGTTTAACTTTAAAGGTTTGTACATAGTTTACATGGAACCTTAAGTCGTTTGATATTTGAGGGGAAGGATAGTTACCATGATGCAGTGTGACTTGGTCTATACGCTTTCAGGGCCAAAGTATTTGTCAATAACTATGGGATGCTGGAGCCTGGATGCACAGCTCTGAGTTTGGGGTTTGTTTGCAATCATATTCTTCAACATCCGAGGGATTTCTGGATATGTGATCAGTTTTTGCTCTTCTTCAACGTGGCTTTGAAAATCTATATATCATCATTCTACTGCCTTGTTCATCATTTACATCTGCAATAGAGGGGATATGACTTGTTATCATCAAAGCATGGAGAAAGTAATATTGGGGCTCTACCTTTTTGGTCAAGCTGTTTCACCGCTGCAAGCGATGCTATTATGTTAAGAAAATCTTAAAGCAACATGTATCTTCAGTTTCAAACATGACATTCGAGTATAATGGATACCTATGGTTATATATGAAGGTTTAATTCTGCTCTTGACCTCATGTTTGGTTTTTCAAGTCTCTTATTACTGATCATATAGTGAACAATGTTTGGTTTGCTCTAATTCTAACTGCAAAATTCCCATCCGTTTTGAAGTTCTACCTTTCACTGCTTCAGGGGCTTTAGTTTAGTTTTAGTTTTTGCCTTGTGTAAATGGTAAGTGTTCCAAAAGCGAGATCAGTATTCTGCTCAGGAATATCTGATTAACTTGGATTAACTTGCATCATTTGGCTACTAGGGCATGTGCATAGGTGATTGGATTGCATCATTAGGCTGGAAGGGCATTTGTGTTTTCAGTTATTTAACTGTAATTTGTTTGTGGTTCATTTCATTACTTTAATTGAATTGTGGATATCCTGTTCATCTAGCATTCGGATAAACTGTATGATGAGTTAGACCATAGCATGCAAATCAATTTTTTTGTAATGATTCTTTTTTTCCTCCGTATACTGCTGCTGGAACCCCAGCTGCTGTAATGGTTATGGGCCTATGGCTAACCTTACAAAAGAAAAGAATTGGTTTTGCTGGAATGCCTCTTTTTCTCCTTTCTTATTGCCGATTCTGCAGAAATGGAATATTAAGGACTGCATTCATGTTATTCATTTTAAGAACAGGCCAATATTTACATCGAAGGAAAAACTACAATTTAGGTCAACGGAAAGTCCAACACTCGGATGAAGACTTCGATAATGCTTTTGGGACTTTCAACTGATAGAATGGGTGTGGAAATCAGATGCATGGTCGAACCATAGGTAAAGTTGTCACCCTTTATGCCTTTAATTTGCTCATTATTTTCAGAAAAATGAAAGGATCATCAGTAAAGTTTCCTATGATTAGTTTATTGCACTAAGCAATGATAAACGTATACAAGTAGAGCAAGGAACCTGGGGTTCCTGTACTAGTATGTAGGGTTAGATGCATGAAGGGCTGTAATGTTAGTTCCATAACTTTCTGTTGACAGATTTGTTTTTTTATCGCAGCTAGGGGAATGAGACAATGAAACTTGCCATTGTTGATTGTCTTTTTAGCATTTAGCGCAATCATCTCTCCTAATGATGTCAATATATTTACAGAAGTCACCAGCAGATGCACTGAATGTTGTTGCAAGAATCATAGTGATTGTCAAATCGATTGAAACCTTTAAGAAAAGCAAGGAATTCATGATAATCGAGTCCCACTAATGAAGAAAAGCATGATGACATCGAATAGTCCAGTCAATGTTGCCTGGGCGGAACAAGGATTTCATTTCGGGGGGCCAAACTTTGGTAATTGGTTTGCCAATCAAATTGGCAAAGAGAGGGAGAATATAAGTATGGAAGTACTTTCCTCTTTCCTAAATAGCAAGTCATTGGGAGAGGCCAAGTAGAAAAAAAGATTTTTCTCTTTGTTTTATTTATTTGTTACTTATATAGTTGTTGAGTAATTAGGGTTGGGGTAATGCAGATCATTCCATTGTAGCAATGGAAAAGGGTTCACGGAACTCCAGAGTGTAGTTTTGCCATTATTGCCATGTTTAAGATGGTAAACGGCATCTGTCAATGAAAGTGAGACAAGACACAATTCTGATGCATTTAGATTGTTATGCTTCTCTATTTCTAGCGTTTAAAATTTCAGTCCATTGGTAACTCTACTTTCTTCGTGATTTGGCTAGTTGAAAGAAAAATAGGGTAAAATTCTACTCAGTATGGAGTATGGAACCTTCTTTCTTTCTAATGCAAACTGGAGGCTGTTTATTGTATAAACTTTAACTAGGACACTAATTACAAGAGTGAGGGGACTGATACATGTGTGATTTTATCTTCAGGATGCTGTGGCTTTGCATTCTGGAGGGAATCCTTGGGGAAATCGTTTAGCATCGGTGCAATAGTTATAGATCATGTGGTTGTTGTGCACCCATTTAATCCGCTCTATGCCTGTGGCATCCAGCTCTTGCGACATCCATGTGTTGCCTCCGGAGGCCAAGGAACCACCACAAGACGATGCCCCAGAAGGCCAAATGCAAGCGTCGGCTTTGAAATTTGCATATGAAGTGGTAAAGGGAGCTTGAGTCCAGTATGTCTTGACGAGTCCCCCTCTAGTTGCCTACTGGTCCGCATTCCAAATGCTGGAGTATATCTTCATCGGCTGGTTCTTCGGGTATGGAACGCCAATTGACTCCATGTTCTTGAACTCTCTAACCGGGGTTCCATCCACAGAGAAACTGAAACAAAGGATTACAATAAAACCCTCTTTATGAGACAACATATATCAACAGAAACATGGCCAACAACGGCTTGGAGTTGTAAAGAACTAGTAGAAGTAATGCTGCCCATCAATACGTGCGCCAAATTTATTTTGCTGCTAAACAGTCCAGGTATTGGATGGCTATGTATTGATGGAGTGGGTATCCCAGGTGACTCACGATGAAGTAAGGTGGCTCGATGATGGAGTGTTGTGATTGGTAGCTCTGAATCGATGGAGTGGTTGCGGAATAAGTCCAGTTCGGGAGAGATAGGGTTGAGAGTAGTTGATCATAATCAAGGGGGAGTGTGGATGCAAAAAAGAGATCAAGGTCCAATGGGTATGGTTCACACATGAGGGGGAGAATTGTTAGAACATTTGTGAATGTTAAGTCTCACATTGAATAAATAGAAAAAGGATACGACCTTAATATATATAATCGGGTGACTCATCACTTATAACTTACAAGGATTAGCCTTTTAAGTGGATATGAGTCATTCAATATATATTGGGTCCAAGTGATATGATAGATTCTGTCGTTACTCCCACACAAATTGGGCCTTGAGCATGCCGAGATGGGTTGATGCATCGCACAAACTCCCAACATCTTATCCTTTAGGATGAGAAATAGTACTCTAGAAAAGTTTGGACTTCAAGGTTAGCTGACTTTTGGGGTTAACATTCTCAAAGATTGCTACATGCAAGGAAATCAGTTCATCTTCTCTTCATCTTGTTCAAGTCTTTAGCTAGTGCACATATCCTTCACTCTATTTATTGGTAATTGCCCTTTCTATATGTCCAGAGCATAAATTTTTTGGAGTATTGGGAACTAGTTTTCGGGTTATGGTGATTTTAAATAAAATATAAGGAGGGTTGTATCTGGCTTGGCCAACAGGAAGAGAAAAAGGGATGTGCATTTTTTATGGAACAAACAATTCCTTTCTCGGATACCATAGATAAGCAATACTTTCAATAAGATTATTTATGTTCTAATTTTTGTATAATCATTGTCTGGAATCGTATCATAGTGTCGCACACGAGGGCAATAGATGAAGAGTTTGGAGAGAGATTGTATATATGAAGAGTTCAATAGTTCTTTTCGTTCAGGCATTTGACTTCATATGTTTTACGTTTTACTTCGCAGGAATGCTTGTGTGTTTTGATTTGTGATGACTCTGAAGAGGTGTCTTCGACTGCACAGATTATCCTTAGATCTCTGTTTTCATCAAACAAGAAACATCATGTTCAATGTGACTTTGCTGAAATCTTGAGCAGGTTATGATTGTTTTTCTTCTACTGACGAAACCTTGGAGTGAATTTTGGCATCTTTTACGCACCGTATTTTTTGGCTTTAAAATTTGATTTCGAATAGGTCAATTGAAAAGCTCCAAAAGTGGTGCTGGGAAGTGAGGAATCTCATGCAGTGTCAGAAGTTCAGAAATTACTAGTAGTTATTTATTTCTCCAGTCCTCAACTTGTCGTGGATCACCTCCTTCAGTCTCCTGTGTGAGCCACTTCTCTTGTATGAGCCACTTCCCTCAGTAATGTCCCGGTGATGAGGTTTTATTTATGTCCTGGTGATGAGGTTTTATTCTGATGCATTTAGATTGTTATGCTTCTCTGTTTCTAGAGTTTAAAAGTTCAGTCCATTGGTAACTTGACTGTCTTTGTCATTTGGCTAGTTGAAAGAAAAATAGGGTAAAATTCTACTCAGTATGGACTAAAACTTACCTTCTTTCTAATGCAAACTGGAGGCTGTTTATTTTGTATAAACCTTAACTAGGACACTAATTACAAGAGTGAGGGGACTGATATATGTGTGATTTTTATCTTCAGGATGCCATGGCTTTGCATTCTGGAGGGAATCCTTGGGGAAATCGTTTAGCATCGGTGCAATAGTTATAGATCATGTGGTTGTTGTGCACCCATTTCATCCGCTCTATGCCTGTGGCATCCAGCTCTTGCGACATCCATGTGTTGCCTCCGGAGGCCAAGGAACCACCACAGGACGATGCCCCAGAAGACCAAATGCAAGCGTCGGCTTTGAAATTTGCATATGAAGTGGTAAAGGGAGCTTGAGTCCAGTCTGTCTTGACGAGTCCCCCTCTAGTCGCCCACTCGTCTGCATTCCAAATGCTGGAGTATATATTCATCGGCTGGTTCTTCGGGTATGGAACGCCAATTGACTCCATGTTCTTGAACTCTCTAACCGGGGTTCCATCCACGGAGAAACTGAAACAAAGGATTAAAATAAAACCCTCTTTATGAGACAACATATATCAACAGAAACATGGCCAATAACGGCTAAATCACAGCTCGGAGGTGTAAAGAACTAGTAGAAGTAATGCTGCCCATCAATACGTGCACCAGATTTATTTTGCTGCTAAACAGTCCAGGTATGTTGAATCTAGACTGTATACACTTGGTACTTTCTGAGTATCTTCTTTTTCTTTTTGTGCATAGCATTTATGAAATAGTGCATGGGTGCTTACACAATTCCTTTGGGATTCCATAGGATGGAGTAGGCGTGGAAATCAGCAGAAGGGTCGAACCAAAGCCGAAACTGCTGTTCCCTGTCACCCTTTCCTTGACTGTACACGTTCGTGTGAAGAGTATAAGGATCACCACTCAAGTTCCCCAAGAATTCAAAGTCTATCTCATCGTGGGTTGATCCTTGTGATGACAACTGCAATACAAGTACACGTATCCCCAGGTGAGCATAATACATCATGAGACAATATGGAAAATAGAGCATGTGTAAACCTTGTATGGAGGGAAATACATACGTAGTAGGCCGTAACTGTGCCAGCAGAGTTTCCAGGGACGAGCTTGAGCCGCATATCAATCTTCCCAAATAAATATTCGTTCTTTGATTGAAACCCCGAACCGGATGTTTTGTCAAGAGAGAGAGTAAGAAGGTCGCCGTTGTTGAGTATCTTGGCTCGACTGTCACCCCAAGTGATGTCGAAGTCTTGGTTGAAGCTAGCAGCTGAAGGAACCACTGAAGAAGCAAGTAGCATAAGGATTGACAAACACAAGGCAGCTGTGGAATATGAAAGGGAAGGAGCCATTGTTTAAAAGCTCTGTTGGTGGTGATGAAGAGGTGGAGGATGATGTGAGAGAAGCTTCAAGAAGTTGAGTGACATTCTCTTGAGAGAGAGAACATTTATATATGGGTGCGGGTGGGGAGCAGGAGGTGGTAGAGACAAAGGGGTGCTTTGGAGGTTTCCACTGCTACATGTCAGCATGTGAAGAAGTTGAAGAAGAAGTGAATTTGTAGACTGAGATATGGATAAGAGGGTCATTGAATGTGTTTTTTGTGCGAGCTCCACCTGTTTCCCAGATTTTTTGTTCATTTACTATATAAACAAAGTATTTCCTTGTCAGTGGGGAGGGATTTGACTGTGGATGGTGAGCCACCTGTTATGACATTCAGACATATTTGTTAATGAGAGCTGGTTTTGTAAATAATCCAAAGTACAAAATGGCATCTGATTCAACTCCAGTTTGCAATCCTCAGGTTCCTTTCAGTTTTCAGCTTTTGTGGGTTCACCTTGGGCTTTTGAGGATATTTGGGACCGATCATCTTGTAGACCTCGCAAAAATTAATTTTCATGAAAAAGAAAGAAGTTGATCAGAAAGACCAAACTCATATGTGCAAGAAAAAAACAGAGTGTGGAAGTTTGAAATCATATTTTTTTGTGCGCAAACAGCGGTGGATGCACTGTATGACTGGCATGTGCCCACACTACACTTCTCATTAATTTTACTTCTACCCCTATAGTATAATGTTCATGACAATTTGAATCCTCAGAATTATACGTATGTCCCCTCTCGTATTATTTACTTACATCCCCTATTGTCTTTGGCAATTTTCCAAAAAAGATCTTTCAACTTATTTGATTTATATAAAGACCCATTCCCTTTTTCATATTGCAGCAAATTTTAAGTTTTACTAAATTCATTTCTTTATATTATTTTTGTTTACTAGAAATAAAAAAATAAGACATTCTAAGATCATGTTTAATGTTGTCCCCGCGAGCTAAATTTTTAATTAGCTACTGCACAAATTCGACTTGTTCATGTAAATATTGATGCATGACCAAGTTAATTTCTAATATGAAATTCTCTTTGCAAATATACCAGATGAACAGTCTAGGTCTCCTTACTACAAACATGGGGTGGGCCCAAAAAATTGAAAACTTGGAAAAAATTGGAGGTCACCAAACGCAAGAACAAGGGCATCTGTTAGGTTTAGATCTTGAGTTTGTGGGTTAAAAAATGAAATAGAAAACAAAAGATATGTGATTATTTTTGGCCATTCTTGCACAGTTCAAGTTGAAGTTAAATGGAGGCAATCCAAGGCAACAAAGGTCCCACAAAGGATTGCTAGCTTCTCATTTGTTTAATCTTCATGTAATTAGATTTTCTCATGCACTTTATTATACTTTATTAATACTTTGAAAATAGCACACAAAATCGTAGAGGACACTTAAATTGAGACGGAGGCAATGGCGGAAGCACACTTAGGCTGCACTAGGCTGTAGCCTAGGTGCAATTCCTAAGAATTAAAAAAAAAAAAAATGTGTAAAGTTTCGGTCCAAATGAATTTAGCCCAACCCACCATTCTTCCATTCAGCCTACCTCAATCCACAATCCGTTTGAACGGCGTGAAGATCTTATTTGTTTGATCATTTTATTATAAATTGTCATAATTAATTTTTGTCTTTAGGGCTTTTGTAATCAAGTTTCTGCTCTTTATTTGAGATCTTATAGGGTAGATACTTCATTATGAGAGTTCTAGACGAAAATATTAATTATGACTTTTTAGAACAATATGATCAAAAAAATAAGATCTTCGCACTGATTCAAACGGATTGAAAAACGGAGTACTTAATTTTTTTAGATAGTTTATATATTTAAAAATATGGTTAAAATTAATTATAACCATTTAGAATAATATAATCAAAAAAATAAGATCTTGAACGTATTCGAACGAATGAAAATTTGGAGCAATTAATTTTTTTAAGACTATTTAATAATATAAGAGAAATCAAGAGAGAGAAGTGAAAAATAACATAAAAGAAATTGTTAATGAACAGTTGTTCAGTATATATACCGAAGTATTATAGAAAAATGTATTTTACCTAAGCTTTTATCTAATTGCTGCAGGTAGATTTTCTCGGTTTTAGGTGGATATAATAGCTAATATTTTATTTTTGCTACACTAGTGTACGTACTCTAATAGAACGACAAAATAAAAAGGGAGGAAAAACTCTTTTGTACTTTTGTTTTGTTTATTTTTAATCATTTATCTATTTATATACGAGTTTGCCTTCTTTTTGATTTACATATATAAATTTTGGTTAGCCCAGAGCAAAATAAATTCCTGGTTCCGCCCTTGGACGGAGGGACACTATTTGAAACCAATGTAGTATCATTTTCCTTTCAGAAAACTTCCAGCGACAAGCAAAAATGCAAAAGGGAATATTTAAAACTTGGAAACACATAATAAAGTCTTATTAATCCCTCGCAAACTTCCAACATTATCATTTAAGCTGATTAATACAGAAAGAAAAACAAATTATTAATATTGATTCCAACTCAAGAACAAGTACAAGGACACAAGAATTCAATTATGTATATATGTATCAAAAAGAATATCCTCAAGACAAGGCTATACGGCAGTGGCAAAATCAGATAACATTATTTGGGTTTGGAGGGTACGATCGATCTTCTCTGTCGACTTAGGACATGCTGCATTCCTGAGGCAAGCCTTGGGGAAAAAACCTCTTGGTATCAGTGCAGTAATTGTAAATCATGTAGTTGTCCTGCACCCATTTCATCTGGCCTTGGGTCGCGTAGTCCAACTGTTCTGATAACCATGAATTATTGTTACTCCCAGAGGTACTGGAACCACAGGAAGATGCTCCGTTAGACCAAACGCAAGCGTTTGCGCTGAAGTTTTTGTACGAAGCAGTGAACGGGGCTTTCGTCCAGTCAGTCTTCACAAGCCCACCCCTCGTTGCCCAATCCTCACCATCCCACAGGCTTGCGTGTACCCTCATGGCTTGGTTTTGTGGGTATGGAACACCATTTGACTCCTCATTCTTGAACTGTCTAATGGGTATACCATCTACTGAAAATCTGAAATTGAGACCAGAAAATCAAATGAATTATTAGTACAAAATTTTCATCTGTTTGTGTATGCATGTCTTAATTTTATGTGACGGCGTATACGTAATAAGTTAAACCAAAGAAATGGTCGTACGTAGCAAACAAAAACGAAACGAAAAGACTTCCTTAACGTGTGAAAAGATGGTGAGATTTGACGAAGTCCAATGCCATGCCGGGTCGTTGTATAGATCAATTTTTGTCAATGGAAATTGTGTTTCTGTAGACTATTCATCTTGCGTGTAGGGTACTTACATGATGCTTTGTGGGTTCCAAAGGATGGAGTAGGTGTGGAAATCGGCAGTTGGGTCGAACCACAGGTAGAATTGTTGCTCTCTGTTTCCCTTTCCTTGACTAAAGACATTGGTGTGGAGAATGTAAGGATCACCACTCAAATTCCCCAGGAATTCCATGTCTATCTCGTCATGGGTTGATCCTTGTGAGGTTAACTGCATTAATAAACCCAATATGTTAGAGCTAATATAATTGGGAAAACAAATTATGCGAATCGCAGTACTATATATATAGTAACAATATATATAGATACGTACATAATAGGTGGTGACAGTGCCAGCAGAGTTTCCCGGGACAAGCTTGAGCTGGATATCGAATTTCCCAAAGAGGTATTGATTCTTGGATTGGAAGCCAGAGCCAGAGGTTTTGTCGAGTGAGAGAGTGAGAAGGTCACCGTTGTTGAGTATGTTAGCGCGGCCGTCGCCCCATGTGATGTCCATTTCTTGGTAGAAATTACCAGCTGAGACAACCATTGATAAACTACCCACAATAGACATCACAAGCAACAATGCTGAAACTCTTAAAGAAGAAGAAGAAGAAGAAGCAGCCATTTGCTTAGTGAGAGAAGGTGTTTTTGAGTGAGAAAAGGTCGAAGAGAGAGGTTTTTTTTTAGTGAGAGAAACTGAGAAGGTGTATTTGATTGTGTTTTGGAGTGAGATTAGGAGTTGCAATGGTGGGATTTATATAGGTGTGAAGAAGTAATGGGCCAAAAAGTGGGACTGAGTAAACTAATTAAGGGAATGTGCATGGGAAGGTGAGAGTAATGGATGGATTCATACGTTTCAGTGTTATTGTGGAAGGAATTGACGTTGTAGTAATGAACAACAGCTGGATGAGGGGAATAAATTGGCATTAAACAAACAAATTGGGCCCAACCAAAGGCCAGACACCGCCAATAAAGAAAGAGTGGGTAAACCACAAAACACGCGGTTTGGTTTGAGTTGGCAGACCTGTTCTTTCTAACCGATGGCAGCTGATTCCCACTACACTACACTCTCTCTCTCTCTCTCTCTCTCTCTCTCTCTCTCTCTCTCTTTTCCATATGTTCAAAATAGAAAGAATACTACTAAATTTCCGTGGGTGGGTCAGGGACTCAGTGGTACTGTTGAAAAGAAAATGTGAGTAATTTCACATATAGAATTCTAATGCAAAAAAAGATCATGAAAACATGTGCCGGGAACAATATATATTTTAGTTATCAATGATTATAAGTAACCGCTGATCAAGGAATTTATATTTGTTATATAACATATAGTTATTTGTAGCAAAATAATTTATGCATTTGTGGTATTTTAGTTAGAATTTTTTTGGTGCGACAAAATGGAAGTGCAAGTATTGTATTCGCATTGGAATATTGCCCCGTCACAGCACATCACTATTTGTAAGGAATACCGCCGATTGTAGATTAGGATACGTGAGTAACATTAGGAGTATGTTTAGCCTCAATAAAGTTATGAGAACTCGAATTTGGTCCTTGTCGAACCAAGTCACCACTGAACAACCTGTCAGTGGTCTTTTAGTTTGAATTTAAAGGACGTGTCAATGTGATTATCAAAAGCAATACTCCCTCCATCCCAAAATATTTGTCCGATCCGTAAAATGGAGTTTTAAAAATAATACAATTTTTTCAAGAAAAATTAGAAAGTTTTGTAACAATTTACTAGATATCAATGAGTTCTTTTAATTTGTGAAAAAAAATTAAATTTTTTCTTTAAAAAATTACATTATTTTCAAGTTATCATTTTGCGGACTGGACACCTTTTACTTTTTTTTTTTTTTATCAGCAAAAGCAATACTCCCTCCGTCCCTTTTTAATTGTCCTACTTCGTAATTCCAACTTATTAAAAAGACATCATCATTATACCTTTCACATCAACTTTTTCCTTTACTTTCCTTACTTACCCATCATCAGTACACTTTTACTCACTAACTTTTTAAAATGAAATCTACTTTTAAGGACAAAATAGACAATACACCAACTTTTACCCACTAACTTTATAAAATGGACACTTATTAAGGGACAGCCCAAAATGAAATACCGGACTATTAAAAAAGGACGGAGGGAGTACCTTATAGGGTCAAAAACTTGGAATCTCTAGAAGTAGACATTATACATATATTCATCTGAGCCCCAACGTATTGGGCCTTTTGGATTTAACTTCTACGGCTAAGCTTAAAGATAGATAGATCTAGCTTATATGTGTTGAAAGAATCTGGGCTCTTTTTTGGGCCGACATTGGGAGCCCAAAATCGATTCCTCCTCTGGGAGTTTTCATCTTTGACAGTACTCTGTAGGAAGGTCTGGTTCGTATGGAACTTTAGACCCATTCATTCCACCACACTCTTTGCACTTTTAGAAGAAAAAGCACATTTTGTCTTTATTTAAATTTTTTTTTATCTTTGTTAATTTTGTGCCAAATTTTTATGGATTATTGATTCGTCTTGATGAGACGTATCGGAAAGGTAATTTTTTTTTTACCTTTACCCAAATATTTTGGCAAAAAGAGTTGACTTTTTTGTGTGCTTAAAAGTGGTTATTTCCGGGAACATTTGGTAAAAGTAAAAAAAAAAATTCAATCAATAAGTCACAAAAAAAGGGCACAAAACTAATAAACGAGAAAAAATTTGAGTAAGTACGCTTTTTCTAAAAGTGTTAGTGAAAGTTGACATGTATGGGGAGCTTAGAGCATCTCCATTTGACTTTAAAACTGATTGTGTGTTAGTTAAAGAGATGGTGATGCTTCAGCCGAATAACTAAAATGTGTGGTAAAATAAATGGGATTTTACAAATAGATGTACTTTTCTCACTCCTAACTTGTTTGTCTCTCCTCTCTTTTTACGTGCAAAAACTATTTCCTTGTCAATTATGTCATTCTACAACTATACTTACTTACACATTTAAGTACACACCGACACTCATAAGGGTGTGGACGTAAATGAATGTGGTTCTAACATTTTTGTTGTCAATTATCCAGCCCACACCCTTGTGAATTTAGCCGCTGACATTGGTTAAGTTTTTAAAGAGTCAAAGGCGCATCAAACCTTAAAACTTCATGTAAACGTTTCAGGAGATGCTCTTAAATGATGAGTTTAATTGAAATTTCTAAAAGCTCAGGTGCCTTTGTAACATTGAGCAATAGTATAGGGGTTATATCAGAATTACCCATAACTTCGCGGCAACGTTTCAGGAGATCTAGGTCTGCGTCGCGCGAACACGACCCGACCCAAACAACCGAACCCCCATATCCTCCTCCTCCTTCTTCTTCTTCTTCTTCTTCTCTCTCTCCTCTGACATCAATTCCCCGGTAAAAGTTCTATCAGATCCCCCAATTTCCTCAGCAAAATAAAACCTCTGAAAAATGTCACACGGCGACACAATACCCCTCCACTCCACATCCCAGTCCGACATTGACGAGATCGAGAACCTCATCCACTCCACTCTTCAATCAAACCCCCAAGCCACCGTCCTACCCGCCCGCCCACCAAGCCCGCCCCGCATCCCCGTCTCCTCCTCCCCCTTCATCCCCTCGAATCTACCCCCGCCGCCGCCCGCCTCCCACCAGAAACCCACCCCGGTTCCGCCGGCCGCGTCCGCTCCGCCCCCTCCCCCGCCGCGATCCGGTGAGAGTATCGGGGCCTCAGGCTTCGGGTCGCCTCCGAACACGTTGACGGAGCCCGTGTGGGACACGGTGAAGAGAGATCTGTCGAGGATCGTTAGCAATTTGAAGCTGGTCGTGTTTCCGAATCCGTATCGGGAGGATCCGGGGAAGGCGTTGAGAGATTGGGATCTGTGGGGCCCGTTCTTGTTCATTGTCTTCCTTGGCCTTGTTCTCTCCTGGTCTGCATCTGTTAAGAAGGTCAAACACATGTATACCCTTTTTAATGAATATTACTCCAATCTGTCTATATGTTTTTATATATGTGTATGTCTTGTAGTTTCTTATCAAGTTTATATGCTCTTTCATTCTTGCCAATTGGGTAATTCGGTGATTCATTTTTATGTTTTGGAGATCGCTTTTCTGCGCATTATTGTTTGGAGATCTTGATTAGTAAGTCAACACATATTTGTTGATGAAACTCCAGGATAGAAGTGTTTGCTGCTAAGATTGTAGGCAGGTGTCTGATATTAGAAAGACTTGTTCAGTCTGTACGTTGTTTCTCAAAACCAATCCATATAGGCAGAGTTGCTACGATAGTTGTGTTAACATAAGTGTGAAAGATTCAGGATGGGTGTTTTTGAGAAAGATTTATTTGTTCAATTTGTGGTGTTGTTTGTCGAGACTATAGTGTTGACACTCGTAGCTTATTAAAGCTATAGAATGATTGCAGCGGATTTCAGCGACAAAAGTGTTGGGAACATGTGTGAAGATTGAGTCCCATATCGTATAAATAGAAAAACGGTTGAATCTTAACATACAATTGGATCTTTAAGTAGATATGGGTCATCCAATGTACATTGAGTCCGGATGATGTGGTGTGGCTGTGGATTCCGTAGATACTCCCCAATAGATTGACCTATGCGCAACCGGGAAATAACTCAAGGCGGATCAGACTCCTAACAAGTGGTTTGAGAGCCAATGGCTGACAATCTATGGGCAGATTACCCTGGAAGCATTGGTGGTTGTGAGCTTGCACGGAGAGTCTTGGAGGAGCGGGAAAATCCATTGTTACTCTCGATGTACCAAGACAATTCCAAGTGCATGCGATAAGTGCCTGCAGCAAGGTGGCTCTCGTGGAGTATGGATGCCCAAACTTAGGTGATGTTATTTGGACTCGGTAGATACTCCCCAAAGGATCGGGCCTACGCGCACATGGGAAAACCTCAAGGCGGATCAGACTCCTAACAAGTGGTATGAGAGGCAATGACGGATTCTCCTGGAAGCATCGGTGGTCATGGGCTTGCAAGGAAACTCTCGGAGGAGCGGAAAAATCCATTGTAACTCTCAATAGAAAATCTATTGGTTTTTCATGGGTGTTGTTATTGCTGCTATTGTTGTTGCTACTATTTCAACAATGACTGTTGTTTGATTAGACAATCATTGCAAAGGGAGGACAGGAGGAGGAGGTTCTAGAGTTGAATAGATAACATTTGATAAACTGAATCGTTTTCTTCTTACGAACTAAGAGATATAGTTGGGAGTTGGGACTGGAGTATCATTGACACTGGCTCATCCCATTTCCTTAGTTGTTCCTCCCAATTTTAGTTGGGGAAGAAAGCTCTGGGGCCTTTCTCCCTTTGTGATGCTCAATATGTAGCCCATTCGCTTTCTATGCAATTCATGCAATGTGACAATTACTTGTTCCCTTCCTTGTCCTTTATTTGCCCAAACTTCTAAATCCGAAGATGGTCAGAATTGGTAAGCCTGCCTTTTGTTATATATTAATGTGAAGCCTACTTCTAGAACCAAACCGAGATCTATTGAGAAAAAGAGAAAATTTGTTAACCAAGATTTGTCTGTCTTTTGTTTGGTTTAACAATCCATATGCAAACATGGTAAGTGTTCTCCGCTAAAGGGAATGGTAGAATGTTTTGGAAGCTTGTTTTTGAGGCAGAGTAGATTTGCTTGCGTAAGTAACTTCTTTTTTGCTTGTTTTTCTTCTTTTTGCCCATCATACACTAGTTGAAGCTCTCCTTGCCATGCATGGTATTGAAAAAGGGATAAAAATTGACAGATTATACACCTTGTATGATCTCAGTGCGTGTAGCACTCCTTGTTGGTGGATCGAAGGATTGTGATCTTTCTTTCATACTGCTTCTGTTACTCTTAAGGAGTACTGTTACTGTTGTCTCTCTTTGACTTCACTGGTACTTCATACTGAGCCTAGTATGTATAGCACTGATCGCTTTTTGATGCTTTTCATTTATGTTCCAGTCTGAGGTTTTTGCTGTTGCATTTGCACTACTTGCTGCTGGCGCTGTGATTCTCACATTGAATGTGCTACTTCTGGTAATCCTCTCTCTCTCTCTCTCTCTCTCTCTCTCTCTCTCTCTCTCTCTCTCTCTCTCTCTCTCTATATATATATATATATATACACACACACACACAAAACTTCAAGTAAGGGCGC
>BPLS01000613.1:347681-378054 GCA_019656275.1 Rhododendron kiyosumense
TTCGTATAACAGAAAATACTGGAAGATAAAGGGTTTAATCTCCAAGGACAAGTAGTTTTTGAGAACTACAGTGGTCCTGATTGGACAAATAAAACCATGGACATACTGCTTCAAAGAGCAAGAATCATGTGCTTGGATGAGGTAAACTGCTCCTCTCTAAGCTGTGGCGTCTAAAGACTCTAAACTGTAGATTTCTGCTCTTTATTGATGCACATTGTTGCTCACTCTTTGGTAGCTTCAAGGGTCAACATATTTCTCTATTATCTTTCCAAGGAATCATACTTCTTAACTTCTTCTGACACAACTGATTTTGGCTGGGCCAGTATAATGGCCAACACCGTAGATTTCTCTATGTGAGTTGCTAATGAAACAAAAACTCCACCTTTTTGTGACATAGGTGGAACTCTACTTTGCTGGAGTTGATGTAACTTCCGTGCATCTTTACAATCCCAGAATTGAGCTGGAGGCTTTGCACACTATTCTCTCATTCCTTGATAAAGCCCTCTGTAGTGGTTATCATACCATAAATGGTATTCTGCACGCCTTACGGGAATTGAGTATTAAAATGATTCAAGAACTCGGGGACAAGATCAGACTGGAGACAATAATTGTGACAAACTACAGCTGTGACAAGGAGAGATATTTATTACAGTGGGGCAAGAGCAAAGGTGTTCGAAGCAAATTGGAAGTAGCTTGTAAGTTGTAAGTTTTTGCTACACTGTTACCTGGATTTATCAAGCATCTTGAGGATGCATGTTGTGCAAAATTTGATTTCTTTCTCTAATCACCAAGTCACGTAGAGAGTGAAAGCTACTGCTCAGTATGTACTTTCATTTTAATCCCTTGCATCATTTGTTGAATAGACGTTGAGGGGGCTGGAAGAGGAGCCATAGCAACAGAAGATCTAAAAGTTGGGGACATTGCTCTAGAGATCCCTGTGTCTGCCATCATTTCGGAGGAGCTTGTTCATGAATCTGACATGGTAAGGTTCATCACTTCCTAACCTGATATCACTTGGTTCCAAGGTTTACCTTATAGCTTTACCCATCTGTTCAGTATCAGTCTTTACCTCCTCAACTGTGTTAATTGAATGGACTATTTGTGATACTGACATTGTATAATGAAAAGAATTACTTGGACATGAAATACGTTCTGGAAGGAAAATAGACCTTGCACATCAAAAGTTATTGTAACATGTACAAAAGGGTGAATCCATGGCAAATTTGTCAACCAATTGACGCAGCTGATTATGAATTGGACTCATTGGGGCTTTCCAAAGGTTCCATGTTGGAAGATAAACTCTGGCTAAAATAAGCTGACAAATTGGACAACTTGTCAAACTCATGGAATCAAATGCAACTGCTTAAAGAAGAGAATAAGTTGGTTTTTCTGAGATGATAATTACTCTAGCTTTCCTCCAAAGATCCCTTAACTTTCATGTTAAGGACACGGGATACAACAGAATACTTGACAAGGTTGTGATGATCGACAAACCATCTTTATTGTGCCGAACATGATATCACCCAAGGCATTATAAAGTTTTGTGATGTGATCCATGATGTACAAAAGGAGATTAAAGTTTCTTAAAAAGCATAACTATGAGATCTTCAGTATGGGAAGCACATTCAACCTGGGTATCTGTGGGAGACAGGTGTGAGGACACTTTTGGCACGGGGGTCTCATTTTACATATATCTCCACCATGGGATTCACATCGATGATTTAAATCTGTGGCCTATTACAAGATGTGGTGATAAACCAAGCCCACTCAAACCCCTAAGTTTGGAGGCCAGAAATCTTGTGGCTTATTGGCTGGAGATAAGAGCTTTTTCCCTTGGTTTTATGTACAACTGCCTTGGGCAAATCTTATCACTTTATCAGTGGAGGGCTTATACCATTGAGCTCATGTACAGAGAGCCTCAGAGATTGAGACATATTTTAATAACCGCATCCAAAAATCCAGATTTAGGATTGACATCACGTGGATGGTACCTCTTTCACGTATATCAGAAAGGGAAGAGGTCTTTGGATATCATCTTCCCATAGAGGTGCCTAAGTTAGGGTTTATACTTGAAGCTCCATACTTAATACTCTCTCTCTCTCTCTCTCTGGGATGGATCGCCTTTTCTCTTCTTTTAGCTGGATTGAGTCTGGTGTCTACTTATCAAACCTGCCTTTGGGAAACCACAGACCCCAGTCTATGATGTCGGTGGGGAAGTTTTCTTTGAGTGAACGAACATAGCAATGGTCGATGAGTGAATGAGGTAACACAAAACTGGTTCGGACTACTTCAGCTCTTAGTTTTGTAAGTACATGATGACACTTTTTATTCCATGTCCTCTAGTAGACTTCCATTGAGCGATCCCCGGCATGATTGTAATAAAATCCTTTGAAAATTCATGGTCTTGATGAAGTCAAGTTGAACATCTGTTATTATTTTAAGATACGCACTGGCATAATTTTGTTGTATATGTTTTGCTTTGTTAATATTTTATTTTGTAATTTTCTAGTCATGATAGCTCTTGTTAATTCTTTTTTTTACATGAAGACATTTCATTTTGCTTGCAGTACCTACATGATTATATGTTTCTACTCTGCTTCAGACCATCCTTAATTGTACCACATTGATTAAGTTTCTTCTGGTCTAGCTGAAGAGTTGAACTATCAAAACTCCTTGGTTAAACTATTATTTTTATTTATTGTAGTTCCCCATCTTAGAAAAGATTGATGGTATTTCTTTGGAGACAATGATGCTATTGTGGAGCATGAAGGAGAAGCACAATCCTGATTCAAAATTTAAGTTATACTTTGATGCATTACCTGAAGTATTTAATACAGGTGTGTATTTTTCTTATTGCACCTAATTTTATGTGCTTATCTTTCTGGGAGCCATACCTCTCTTGATCAATTCTCCAACTTTCTAGAGCTTTTCAAAAAACGTGTGCATGAATAAGGCCCTTTCGTATAAGTAAGCTTGTCTCACATTGATTAATTATTAGCTCTAAACTAGTATATGAGCTTGAACAGCCTTTCTGCTCATTGCTCGTCGGTTTTGGATTGAATGCTTTAACATGGTATTCGAATTCAAAGCTAAACTATTGCCCCTTTGTTTATGCCTTAAGTGCACCTCGTTTCATTCGGATCCCTATATTATGAATCTTTTGTTTACTTCTTTACATGAGTATCCTGGCTATGTCCTTCATTAGTTACTTATTATCTCCACTAAAGCCAATTGATGCCTTCATTTTGTTTTCTACCTATTTGCTTATAAAAGAAGGGTGTGGCCCTATGTTACATGAACTTGGGTGTGAGTATCGGGTGCGGGTGCAAGTCCAAGCGTCGGATTTTCCTAAACTTAAATCTTAGAATACGTGGACATGTGTCCCCAACTTGGGTACGGGTATGAAGACACGTCTTGAACTCTTGTTTGTATTATATATTGCATAATTTTCTCAGATTATGTACCATAAACTATGTTTACAAATGTATTTAAACAAGAAAGGGTTAAAAAAAATTATGTTTTTGCTATTTGCCTATTTCCTGTCTATGTGAAATACTCAGAAATATCGCTTTTCTAGCTAATTTGATATTTCTTTTCTGTAAGTATCTTAACAATTAGAGAATCTGAGTGTCCAAAAGGATATGGGAGTCGGATACATCGACACGAGTACATGAGCCAAAATGAAGGATCTATGTAACATAGGTGTGGGCTGTGTGTGTGTCAGTACCAAAAACTTATGATGTAAGATTGCATTTTCCATCCGTCAATCATTTGCTGTTGTATTGGTTTTTAAATTACCGAGAATAAATACTCAATGAAGAACGAAGTATGAGAGATAGGAAGGACTTTTTTTGGTTTTTATATATACATGTTTCTACTGACTAAGATACAAGGATGAAGACTTTACCTAAATCTATTCAGCATGTGGATGTGCTTTCGTTTTACGGAAAGAGGTATCCTTTTACTTTTAGTGTTTGTATACTTTTATCTTTTGTCCGATTGATATAGATCGTGTACATGCTACAGGGTTGAGCTTTGGAGTTAATGCAATTATGGCTTTAGATGGGACATTATTACTAGAAGAGACAGTGCAGGCAAAAGAGGTTATTAAGCCTCTTTCACTACTGTTAACAAGTATTCAACTTACTTGACATTTAGGATCCGTTTCTTTCAGCTGATAATAGGGTTGTGGGAAAAGATTCAATCCATCATGTTTTTTGCTCTCCCCGTAACACTATTTTTATTAGAGTGATTGATTCCTTAGAGTTTTTGCATGACATTTAGATGGCTGAAATCTAGACAAGCCATTCCTCAGTCCCTGTTTTGTGGACAAGGGAATGTCTTATGTTGAATTGTTGAAGAGTTTCTAACGACCTTGTTTTGATTCTTTTGAACGCCCTTGTTATTTTTCATTGTCTTGGGGTTTCTGGTCATCAATTTGCAGTTCTCATTTGTACTAATGTCAATCTGATTATATGAGACTTGTTTGCATTATCAACCTCAAATTGGTAAGAACTGTTCAGCGTTAAACTGTTAAAGCTATCGATAAAATGTGTGCATTTATCATGGTTGCAGCACTTGCGCACCCAGTACGATGAGTTATTTCCTGCACTATGCAATGATCATCCTGGTATATTTCCCACAGAGCTCTACACGTGGGATCAATTCTTATGGGCTTGTGAGCTATGGTACTCTAATGGCATGAAAGTGATGTTCACCGATGGAAAGCTACAAACATGCTTGGTACCAATTGCCGGCTTTCTCAATCATTCTGTATGTCACCCTTTTCACCTGTCTTTTGTTTTCTGCCACTCAATTTATTTATGCTGCTCAAGGCAAATACTTAGAGTTCTAACTGTAGTGACTGCTGAATTTTGAAGAATGCTCTTTATACTTGGAAGTGTGCAGTAGACCAAATGTTCTTGTCCTCTTTTAATTGCTGTACCTGTAAACAAAGACACTTGCATCTGGTCTGTTTGAGTTGTTTGTTTCTACAAAGTTCCGTGCATTGTAAGAACACACAAAGAGTTGCATGCATGAATGATGGGGTTAATGTAGTTTTATCTGTCCAGTTTGAGCTCACTGAATAGTCAATCACTGGTGTAGTCTGTTTCACTTGTTTCTCTCAACAAGTATTCAGTGCTCATTGTTCTTTTCCATTTTTGTGATCTTTCCCAGACCCTGCTGTGACATTTTTTGTCCCTTTTATTTGTATTAACAGCTTTGCCCACACATATTGCACTATGGGAAAGTAGATTCTGCTACAAATTCATTGAGATTTCCTCTATCGAGACCATGTAATGCTGGAGAACAATGCTACCTTAGCTATGGGAAGTTCTCTAGTTCTCATCTAGTCACATTCTATGGTTTCCTGCCACAAGGAGAGAACCCTTATGATGTCATGCCTCTTGGTAATTCTCTTGCTCTTCTACACTTTTTACATATGCATGTCTGCAAGAGTGAAGGGTTAGATAATCTTGATTTTTGGTTTGTAACTGTATTAGATTGTATCATAATATAGACAAACTCTGAGAGTCGAGTGCAGTCTTGGACATCTTGAACTATAGCCTCCTGCTGCAACCTTTCCATTGCGTCCTCCAAATTTTATGTTCTGAAGACTTGCACCTATTTGCATTATACTATTGTTAAAATCACCGTATAGCTCAAGACATGTAGAAGTAGGTACGCACAGGCCATAAACAAACTCTGACTTCTGTTTTGGAGGAGAGAGAGAAAACACCCAACCCGCCTGGCATAAAAATAAAGGAAGAGACCACAACCTGATTGGCTAGTTAATGAGATAACCACACACCACTGGCATGATTACATAAACTTTGGAAACAGAACCATCAGTGGATACACCTGTTGCACTAAAGGATACCAAAAGACTATAGCAGGAGACAGCCTTCAAAACATTCCAAACATGTGGCCATAACCGAAAAACATAAAAGAGGGAGAAAACAGTGCATGTGGTGGGTGTACCTGGACCATAACAGCATGCTCTAGCTCACTGTAGTCTATCATAGCATAATTCAGGGCATGTGGCGTGCCATGTTTCTGTTTCTGTTCCTATTACTCGCACCGGTTAGATCCACGTTCTAGATACAAAGACCTAAACACCAAAAATTGTCTGTCCCTGAGAGGACCATTCAGCAGTAGACCACTGCATGCTGTTCCAACCATAGTCATTTGTGGTCTGAGTTTTCGCCAGGGACATAGAGTTGCATCAATTGCTGACTGCATGACTAGACCCGTAAAAGGCTAAGGCCAATCAGTTACTAACAGCAATCAGGGAACCAAGGACAGAACAAACTCTCTATTCCATCACCGATACTTCTTTGTCTGACAATATCAAAGCTAGTAGTTAAACTTTATTGTATTTACTGTCACTGGACCTTGCCATTGAAATGCTTCAAATTTTTTTATGCGTACATACCTAAATGTGATGTTCAAACTTCAAATTTAATGTAAATTTTTGCGAGGTAATATCTGACATGTCCCTTGTGAGATATACAACACAACATGTGACAAGTAATAAGGATAGGGAAATTCATGGTAAAGTGAGCGCACTAAGTGTACACATATAGCGGGCTGGTCCGGCTGGATGGCGGGTCCTTCATCCGGTCCATCTGACAGGCCCAATCTCTAAGAAGCCCAGGTGGCTCGACAGCCAGAGCCCCTAACGGCCAAGTGGGCCGTTCCGCCCGTGGTGCCACGGGCAAGGCAGGGGGTGTCTGGTCGGATCACAGATGGTGACATGTACCAAAGGTGGAGTCACGTGGGTGCCGAGTAGCACTGTTTGGCCACGTGGTGTTGGTTGACGGTTCGGTCGCATGGCACCAGCCAGTGTGGTAGTTGGCTGTCATCATGCATGATGTCAAACCGAGAAACGGTTGTGTGATGTCATTGGAGGCATGACCTTGGCACAGCTAACTTGGAGGCTAAGGCAAGTCACTTCCTATATGAAGTATAGTTCTAAACCCTGGAGAGGTATGCCCTTCTAATTTGCATTTGAGCTCTGTTCTTGCCTCTCCTTCAACCAAGACTTGGCCATTGGGGAAGAAGTCAATCAATCATTGCGTTGGTAGGATGGGAAGGGGACTATTTCTCAGGCGGGCAGAAAGATTGTTTTGAAGCACCGACGAAAGGGAGGGGAAGAGAATGTCACTCATTCATTGAATTATAACTTGTGTACCAATTCGGTCAATCTGAAATAAATTGTCGTTCGAGCTTTTCCTGGGAGTATGGCATGGGTTCAGCCTTTCAGGTGTGAATCTCCAGCACACTTAGAATCATCGAAGGGGCAGGGGAGTGATGTTCTCTCTCCTCCACGCCATACAAACTGAGCAGGTCGACGGCAGCCGGCTAGGCATTAACGGCGGTTTTCTCTTGTAGATCCAGGCAAGGAAAGAGCTACTCAACCCAGATCCGAACCAGATGTCCAAAGAGGGAGAATCAGTTAACACCCGCCACACAAACTTTCCATGATAATGCAACTCTGCATCATTTAACCCATTTGGAATGTGAAACTTTTGTCTTCTACATCCTGTAGAATATGACAGTAGAGGAATATAATATTATACACTTCCTGTGGCCAAGTCACTACTTTGTATCATTTCCTTTGACCATTTGAACTAATGAATCTAATCATTGGTTTCTCTTTTCCTCAATTGCAGATATAGATGCTACCATAACAGATTGTTCTAAGGATTGCTGCCCTTTGTCTAGTTGGACCAATCACATGGTGCGGGGTACTTGGTTCTCAAAGAACCATGGCATCTTTCATTATGGTTTGCCGCCTCCTTTATTATATCATTTTCGAAGAGCTCAGTCTCCTATGTTACAAGCTAATACCCATGTAATTCTCTTCTATTATTTTACGTTTTTTGTATTTCTAATCTGTCCATGGTCTGCCGTCTGGCATGGAGTTGTTTTGCATGTTTGATGAGTGCGTGTTCCACTTTTAACAATCTAATAGGAAATATTCCTTCAACTAGAATGGGCAAGAATTTTTATGTAAGATTTTGTTATTTGCATTTATTTCAAGCTGAGTTAGATTTCTCATATACATGATAACTTTGAACGCAGGAGAACTTGGAAACTGAGTTGGAAATTCTAGAAGCCCTTCATTCTACCTTTGAAGACATGCTGGAAACCCTCGGCGAGACTGATCTTGATGACAGGTAAAAGCTCCTGGTCACTCTTAATGGATTCGTTCAGGTATAGTCAGTAAAATTATTTCAGGTCCTGATTAAGGGAATTGTATTGTATTTAACTCAAGAAGTACGAGTTGGGATGTAAAGCTAGCAATGAAGGTCAAAGATCAACAAAGAAGAATTGTCTCCTCAATTGTAACTTCCTGTTACTATGGTTGCAAGTTGTTGGAAGATGAATTGCTCAAAAAATAGAGCTTAAAAGAGACATGGCTACATGAGTTGGTAAGAAGCATCTTCCTCTGCTATAAACCCAAGAGCTTCTTTTCTCTGTTTAAAGTTGCCACTGAAACTGGTCCCACCAAACTTCTTGTGTGGTTTATACTTGTCAGATTGTCATCAACCATTTCTGACAAATGGTGGAATGGTGTTTATGCTTGTGTTGTAAGCAGCACAGAGCATGGAGTATATTGGTTCTCTGTGGTAAGATTGAGATTAAAAACCCAATACCACCACCGCCCACTTCCGGGTGTCTCAATCAAAGCCAGAGTAGAAGTCTATGTAAACTAGCCCTCAAAGAGTTGATAGCACGGGCCTTGATCATTAGGCCAATCCTTTGGATGGTGGGTGTTTCTATTCTTTTATTTTGATAATTAAAACTGAGAATAATGCTTTTCGGTGGTGGAAAGCGTAAGGATGACAGAAGAGTGGTGTCAATTGAGGCATGTGTTTTGCCTTTAATTGTGTGGTCAGTATAGCGAATCTACATTTTTAATTTTCCAGTGGGGTATGAATGAGTCACTACTTTTAATCTTTCAATTAGGTCTTAGCTTCCAAAGAATTGTTTGTGTTTCCGGATTGGGATTGCAATTTGACTTTGATTTGTTATATTATTGTCATTTTAGTAGTTGATTGATTTTTAATTGGCGTCATCAACTTTTAATTGTTCAGAACATGACGAATCACACAATAAGACAGACTTACGTAGGATAGGCATGGTCGGTATTATTTAGCCTTATTTTATGATTTCGATGTAGCATTAAAGATTGCAAAATCCTCTTCATCATTGTGTCAAATTCAATGTTAAATTTTGACAATATCATTCTTGTTGTCAAGTTTGGCATGAAATTTGACCGTTACCAAACTTGCAACATTACCTTTGATGTGTGAGAAAGTTGATTGCGAAGAGGAAGAAATATGGTTATGCCAAAACGGCATTACACTCGTGGGGCAATCCTGTTTATTTGATGGAAAAATGGCACTGCAAAAGAAGTGAACAAATGACCTTGACAGTAGTACCATTTTGACATCAACGATAAAAGATGTATAAAAAAAAATGACTTTGAGAATACCATTTTGACATCAATGATTGGACTTTGCTTTGAAACTACTTCTATTATTAATCAATGATTCAATGGTAAATTCTGTCTTTTTTAGAACAGCTTCAATAATTTAAGAGCTTCAATGTACCCTGCATATGATTGTGATCGCATAACTAAAGGGAAAATGGTATGTCATTTTTGATGTACTTCACCATTTCTTTCGTCTCTTAAAGTCCATTTACACAACTCATGTCATACATAGTATATTCACGTGATATGCCACGCAGGGGGACGAATAAATTTGGTGAGAGGCCTAACATGTGAATATATTTAGTGGAAGTTACCCGCGAGAGAGAGAGAGAACGTGGGTGTGGTTGGTTCGTTACTCTTCCTCTGAATGGATCTAATGGGAGAGATCTTGAGTTGGAGTCCTCAAAACTCAAACTCAAATCGAGGGGAGACTTAAATATCCATCCTCAAATCTCATCCAATGTAAGTATTCATCCATGGTATTTTGAACTGTTATATTTTCATCCTCTAGGATGGTGAATTACCTATTTTACCTTTTTAATAAGATATTCATATGTGTGTGTATTGACTTCCTAAATTAGTGGGATTCAATCATTTCCTAATTTAGTGGGTTTCAAGTCATTCAACCATTTCCTAATTTAAAGAGGATTTCAAAATTTAAAAAATCCGTAATAACCAAATCCAACTGATTTATTTTTCACCAATTTAAATTCGATAATCATATGTATTGTTCTCTATCTACCATGTATTATCATGATTTTTTTTTGAAACATGGTGGGATCGACTATATTTTTCATGATTACCATAAAAAATATTTCGGAACATAGACAATATTCAAACCAATTATCTACCTACGAAATACACCATAAAATCTACTTGATAAATACACTATGAAAACCGCTTGATAAAATACACCACGAAATTAATCTGCTTGATAAATACACCGTGAACATGAAATACACCTTGCTATATACAACATGAAATTCGGATGAAAAAATACACCATGAAATAAATCTGCTTGATAAATACACCATGAAATAAATCTGCTTGATAAATACACCATGAAATCCGCTATGTAAAATTCCCCATGAGATATGATTGATAAAATACACCATGAAATATGTCTGATGGAGTAATATACAGCACGACGAAATACACCATGAAATTACACCAATAAAACTTTCAATTCTCATAGTGTTTTGGGTTTCTGACAACCAAATCAAAAAAATATAAACAAGAAGTATGTGGTAACACTAATTACCACCATATATCCATAAAATACATGAGGATTACCATCCTCCTGATCAAGCAGAAAAGAAAAACTAACGTAATGAATCCACCATCGATTCAACAAGCTATGCAATGAAGTTGCACTGGGAGAGTCCTTTTCCACTCCATGTCAGATTCGCCTCTTTCTTCAACACCAGTTGATGCCGACATGTGGCCAATGTGATGGACAATGGGATGGCAATGGGGGGCCGCTCATCTCTCTCTCCAAAACCTGCAAATGGCAATGGAATTTTGCCGAAATGGGGGTTTAAATGGTTATGCCAAATTTTGGGATTTTCTTGGGTTGATTATCCTAAAATAAGGCTAGAGGACCTTTAAGATTATTTTTTATTCCCAAAAATTCTTGCCTTTATATACATATATTATATATATTAGTTAATGTATCTATATAATAAAGGGCAATCTTGAGATTATTTAAAAGCAGTGATGGAAACATAACTGTTCAAAATGACCTGGATGGATACTTACATAGGATGAAGTTTGAGGATGGATATTTAAAAACCAAATATTTGGAAACCAAACATATCTGTTTGGTTGGCATTTGAAAATATTTTCAGAAATTAACAAAATACTGTAGATAGAGAGAGCAGGGGGGGGGGGGGGGGGGTGTTGTGTGTGTGTAAACGGTGGAGAGATTTTGAGAATATTGGAATTGAATGTAGGTCAGGATTGACAATTGGGGAAACTAAGTAGTGAGAATTGCAAAAAAAGGCAACGAGTTCATTTCGGAAAATAACTTACGGAAGATTTAAGGATAAGTTATTTTTATCCAATTGATGAAAAATGTTTTACATGTAAAATATTTTTTTAATTTTTTACACAATCAAACATCAAAAAATATGTTACGTCCAAACAAACGGAGACTAAACGGAGACTAAAGATTAAAGAGAAACCGCATGAGCGAACCCACCTTTCCTTTGTTAACTATAGCATAAATATACTTCATTCATAGCCTAGGTGCGTATGGAGCATAACAAAACTCTTTTGTCAACATTATCATCACCAACTAACACTAGAAACAACTCGTGAACCACATAAATATCAAAACACTAGATACGCATTACGGAGTAATTATTCAATGATTTCGGGGCATCACAACAATCATATGTTTTTCATTCATGGAGTTCACACAAATATGTGTTGAGAGTAAGAGTGTTCGGACACCATCACCATATAATTTTTCTGTGTGTACACGTGTCATTGCATCTTTGGGTGGCGAATGGGCCCTCTACATGAAGTCGTTGGTTGGCGTACGACGATTGAAGAACACCACAGAATGCGACCTCCTAACTCCAACTCACCCACTTCTCTCTCTCTCTCTCTCTCTCTCTCTCTCTCTCTCTCCCCAAAATACAGTACAGTATTAAAGTGGGTTAGGAGCAGCTGTGAGGCCCAGGAGGGCCTTACTCAGTGGCGGACCCAGGAATTTGACATAGCGGGGGCACCAATTTTCTTTGTAACGCCGTAATATGTGAGTTATAATTAAACACATTCATACCAAAATAATTTTAGCATTTATGATAATGTAATAATTTAAAAGTATATATGCATTTCAATAATAAGTTATGTGGGCAAATTTGCGCAACTCGATTATATGTGTTACGAGTAAAACAAAATTATCACATATTCATCATCTATTTTCTTATTATTAACTCTACAAGTACAAGTTCGGGGATCAAAAGTGTACAAATACAATGTGCGAGTTCATATTGAGTACTACGCAAATGATGGGAGACGTTGGGGAGTGGGGAAAACCTTGGTTGTGAAAGAGTTTTAGACTTTTAGTGGATTTTGAAACGAAAAAATAAAAAAAAGATAGCTTTGAAGTGCCGGGGGGTTTTGAACTGTTGTAGTGGATTAAAAAAAATAAAAAAAAAGAAAATTTTGAAGTGCCCGGGGGGTTTTGACTTTTGAAGTGTTGTTGTGGATTAAAAATGAGCTTTAGAGTGCAGGAGCCTGGGAATCGAACTCCCGCCCCGCAATCCTTAAAGTGTGTTGCTAACCACTGAACCAAACTTTAACTTATTTCACATGTTAGCATATATAATATATATACACACAAAGTTTGGAAATTTTTTTTAAAAAAAAAGGCGTGGGGGCACGTGACCCCACGTGCGCCCTGGCCTTACTACTACAATAACAAATCCAAGGATTATACAGGAAAAGGAAAATCCTTGTGGAGTTTTTGTAATCTGTTTTCGATTTTAAGATGACAGATGGGCAGTTATTTCATGGGTCCCATCCCAAACATGCGTCCATCTACCGACTTGTCCTGATGATCAGATGCATGAACTTGTACAACCAGCTCCTGTAAATTATCCGGACGAGTTCATCATTTTTCCAATACAAAATAGACAATTCTATTTTTACGTTCGTCTTTGTCTATGTTGTGCATGTTTTACCATCGATCATATATACACAGTCAAACTATGCATGTTGATACGAGATTAAACTAATGAGTTCGATATTTTTGCACAAATACAATTTCAAAATAAATAGACTCGTTATATCAATCTGCGAACCTCACTTATCGTATGGTAGGTGTTGATTGGGAGATGGAACCTCTGGTATTATATGAGGCCTCTGAAACACTGGATTCTATTCTTATTCAACAGCCAGTAAAACATTAAGCAACAAATAACGGGATTAGACAAGAATTCGTGTAATTATTATTCGGTGTTATCAAGATCTGTTTATCATGCCGAGGATACTGGATAATTTTCCACGACAACAGCATAAATTGATACTCCACTGTAAACTTGGTTTAACGTGGCTCATTGACTGTTTTGGGATGACGTGGAAAATTCCTACCCGCAGAGTCATTTAGCACGCACGAGATGCGCTCACACCGGATACAAACTCATTATATTCCCAACCAACCTGAAGAAAAATATGCGAGAAAAAAAAACAGCAATGCGGCCTAGAAAATTTGCAGAGAGGTTAAAAGAGTAAAAGAGATTAGCTTAGACGTCTCTCTCTCTCTCTCTGCTTTCTTTCTCTCTCCTCCTCCTTTGCTTCTTTCTAAGCAAAGAAGACAAGGGAGGAAAGCTGTTGTACATACTTTCAACATTCATAAAAAAAGTGGCTTGTGTTTGTTAAACTAATTGGTGAGGAAGATGTTGGTTGCCAACAGTTTTGATCTATGGCAAAAGGATACCTTCTTCGCAGCAGCCGAGGAGGTTCAGCAGTCTGCAGATATGTATGTATATATGTGAATATCATCTTTGGTTATGTCAGCTGTGCTTTTCTGAATGGTGGTATTGAGTAATTTGGCGTTGCTTCTTGTCATATTTGGTTAAAAATTGGACCTTTATGTTGTGTTCTGTAATGAATTGGTTATTATATGCTTCTGGGTATGGCTGTTTTTCTTTATTTGTTCTTTGTTTTTGTAATTGATGATTGGGTATTTAACTTATGCTGTGTCTGGTTGCTGGAAAATTGGAAATTTGGGACTCTATTGGAATTCACAGTTAGCCTTCAATAAGCATTTCTTAGTTTTATTCTCCGTTAATGAAGGATTTAGGGAATTAGATCGTCGTGTTCATTGATATGTTTTTGGCATTTGGTGCGAAAATGATTTTCTTACTTTTCCCTCCTTTTTTTTTTTTTTTGGTTCCTTAGAATGGAATCAGCGTACAGGACATGGGAAAGAGAGAGGAGAGAAGGGCTAATATCGGAGAATTCGGATGAACTTTGTAGGGAGCTCCAAACTGCTTTAGGCACTGCAAAATGGCAGGTTTGTTTCTGAGATTCTGTTTCTCATCCCTGCATAAAATCGCCTGGTTCCAAACAGAAAAAAAAAAAGTGTCTGTGATTCGATAATTTTCATGTTTTAAAGAAAGAGAAATATACCCAGGAAAACCAATTTAGTGTCTGATAATTTCACCCTTGATGACCGAAATTTTGTTACCCTTTATTCAACAAGTAATATTGTGTTATTCAATTGTGAATTTTAAATCAGTTGGAAGAGTTTGAGAAGGCTGTAAGGCTGAGCTACAGAAACCGCAATGATGATTTCACGATGGCCAGGCATAGGCAGTTTGTTGATGCTATAGAAACCCAAATTTCCCGTGTGGAAACGGAGCTGCGAGAATCTTTTAGCAAGCAAGGTAATCAACCTCTTCGATGGGTGAACTTAAATGAAGAAGAATGCAATGATCTAGCTGCTTTTCTATCTGGAACTTCTGGAATCTCACAGACTATGAAAGATCAATGTGCTTTGTTAGGAGCTTCTGTAAGTAGCACTTTTCAGGAGAACACTTGCTTGAAAAACAAAGGGTGTAATCAAAGCATATCTTATCATACAAAGGGATCTGAAGATTTTCTTGCTAGTAATAGGGATGCTAGCTACGTCATAGATATAGAAGCAACAGAAAGTCATGAAACAAGGGATGCTGTGAACTGTCAAGAGGATAGAACATCGGGTACAAGGAGAACATGGAGTTCACCAGAAATTGGTACTTGTAGGATAGTGATTTCTGATGAAGATGTGCAAAAAATTGCATTATTATCGACTACTGAGGCTACACCAAAAGAAAAAGGGTCCAAATCTGTCTTTTGGAGGTGGGGGTGTGGAGATCGTCGAGAGTCAAAGGGAGGAATATTAAGATACTCCCAGCTAAGACGGGTTAGATGGATCAATAAGGTCAGATTTGTGATCTTTTTTTAGAGTACAATCTTCCTATCTGGTTATATGTACATATTTTGTTTGTTATGAAGCAAGAGAGCAGTGTCTGGGCATGCGTCGTTTCTCTTTGTTCATCCTGGAAATAATACAAATTTATTTATTCGCAGATCTTGGTTCAAGTTGGTGGGTGTCAGAGAAAACTCCAAACTCCTTTAGATTCAAACTTGAGTTCTGTCCGATACAAGCTTGCGTTAATGCTAACTATTGTTCTGATTGGTAAGCTAAATTTTAAGGATCCAAAAAAAGTAGTAACTGGATAGGATACTTTTGAATGTCTATATTTGCTTGCTCCTAGCCCATATCTTGTTAGAAAAAACACAGAAATGCTTATTGAAGGCTAACAGTGAGGCACTGTAGGAACGATGACATCTTTCCTATGTGCAGTGATAAGTTGCAGGATAAGGAAATCAAGTTTCATTTCTCACTTAGTATGATTGCCTTATGTTGCGAATCTTAGCAGGATCGGCAGAATGGGTTTGAGAAGACTCCTTTGAGTTTACTGACTGTGGTGATTTCTTATCTTCGTTTCAAGTATGGTAGTGGGTCCACGGTCAATACTTCGTAGATGTTTAGTTAGTTAAAACTTATATAGTGGCTGTCGATTGATGTCATCATAATGTTAAATAGTACTTGTGTCTTTATATCTTAATTTGATGAAATAATGTTCTTAAGTTCTATATGAAGTCCTATGATATAGCTAGGATATGGATATGTTTTTAATGTTCCACGTGTCCGTGCCTAATTTTTGGAGAAACAACATGTGTGCCTGCCCATGTTGTGTCCGTGTCTGGTGTGCGTATCCATGCTTCTTAGGTTACCCGCAATAAACCAACTTACCTGCAAGAGTATTTGGCAGGCGAGTCTTTATAAGTGTCTGAATTTCGGAATCTGAATGCAACATGGAGATTTAGACTGAGAGAGATGCTCATACATGAGGATTCCTTAATTCTGATTTCAAACGCGTGGTAAACTGGTCTAAGGTTCACCTGAGATTGCTTTGTGCTCTAGTTTGCTCTGGAAGCCTTCCGATAAATAATCGTCATTTAACCATGGGACTCTTACTCTTTGGTATATGTTCTCGCATTATTGTTAAATGATCTGAAGAGTGTATCATAAGCACTTCAATCTGCAAGAACATAGAGGTTTCATCAAACATAAATGCTTGATAAATGGACCATTGTTTAGCATCTCATATCTTAAGCTGATGTGGACCATTGTTTAGGATCTCTTTTATCATGTGTTCTACAATCTCACCATGGTTAACGTGTTGTTTTCCTTTTAATAGCTTCTGAGAAATTTAGCGTTAATACTTAGTTTCTAAATAATTTAACATGCCCTAATCTCTCATCACTCAGAAAAATATCTTGTTATAATTTGGTTCTCAGAATATCTTGATGAGCTTGCTTTGTTGGTTGGAAACTTGGCTAAAGCTTTATTTTTATCGTTTGCAGTGCCTTTGGTACTCTATTCAACCAGAGAGAAGGTTGTGTAATTTCTCTAGAGCAAGATGACAGGTACTTCTATAAGCTTCATACCTAATTTTATTTCATGCCTAATAGGTGAAAAGTTGGAGAATAGTCTTTACGTGTATGTTCAGTAGTACTTCATCATTTTAGATGTAAAAGAAACATACACTGAATGAGCGGAAAAGTTTAGATGGAACAATGAACCCTTATGGAGGTTAGAAACATCAACTTCTTGCATATCACAGAACCAAAAGATGTTAGTCTTACTTGTGGTCAATAACATGAAGTAATAATACTGCCCACTTCAAGTTTGAGGAAGCAGAACAACATTACTTAGGATGACGCAAGTGAAGATTAGAATCTAAGAAGCAGTTCTGCCTCTTTTCTAGGCCAGGAGACTTCATGTTCCTCAGGAGTCAGGACGTTGCCAATGCTTCTTTGGATGCCCCTCTCTGTTTGACATGTATTGTAGTAATATCTGAAGGAAGACAAGGAAAAAAAGATGCATTGTGGTTGTCTTTCAGAATGTGTCTCCGCTTAGTTGCAGCTTTGGGGCGTGTTCCCCATCAACGGACCACAACTGTGCCTCAGGGCTCGGAAGGGCCAGCTGACAGGACAGAATAGTAAATTGCTGAGCAGTTTAGCAGCTTCCCTTGTGTTGTCCAGGGAAACAAAGATTTGCCTTTCTACAACAGGAATGTTCATGGTGTCCCTTAGGGCCTGAAGCTTCCCTTGTGTGTGCGACAGGCAATGAAGCTTTGCCTCCCTAAGACTTGGATAGCCACCAAGAACGGGCCTTTTAGTTGATATAAAGAAATACAACTCTTTTTACATGTTCCTGTGTTCTAGGAAATAAAAGCTGATGAATTCAACCCTTAGGCTTAGGTACATACTTGTACCTCTGAATCCAAGCCAAGTCCTTTTTCGTTTTGAGTCAAAAGGCATGGGGCCTAACTATTTTGCATCACTAACAAAATATTGGACAATAAGGTACATTGGTGTTAAATAAGACTCCCAAGAGGGGAGAAAAAAGCCATCGCAAATGTTGGACCACAAACCTCCACGCAGGAGGGAAAAAGCCCGCACAAATGCTAGACCCCAAACCACCATGCAGGGAGGACCACATGCCTCCATGCAGGGAGGGATTATTACAAAAACCGCAAAGAAAACATCCAAACAAGGAGGCTGGAGAACAAAAACAAAAAGAAAGTAGGTCCACGGTCTCCACTTCTCTGATTTTTATAGCTCCACCAATCCGCAATCATATTCGAAAAAAGATTGTATCTTCCACCACTATTACATATCGGACTGTTCTTGTTCGAGGGTGATCACCGAGAAAAAGCCTTGCTAAGGTGAACTGGTGAAGTGATAAGTTAGAAAGAGAGGGTCTAAGTTCCACAACGGGATGGATTGTGGTTGCATTTAGGATGTGCCTCCTACTTGTAGCTTTGGGTTTGCCCCCCATCGTCAGGCTGCACATAGTACCCGCTAAGGGGATGGTTGTAGTTCCAAAGTCAACTTCTTTATTGAATTACTCCGTATTTAGTTTCTGATCATACGAGTAGTTGAAAAGCAAGTTTCTTAATATCGCCAATATTGGGATTTTTAGTCTAAATTATCCATGGACGTGTTTAGGATGCTAGGAACAACTATCGATATCAAATCAATGCATTGTTCTTCTCTGCAAATGATTATCCTTGTGGATAAGTGAAGATTTTAACAGTGTTTTGATGGTCGCATAATATTGCAGGGACTCAAGCAGTACTCGTATAAGGAGAGCTGCACAGAGACAGAGAGAGAAAGAGAGAGAGGGAGGGATCGAGGGAGGGAGAAGAACAGTAGTGTCTTTTTATATCCTTAATCCAATTGCAAAAGCATATATCGGGTGTCTAATACGAGCTCCCACTTTGGTGGTTTAGACGATTTGATTGGAATTTCAAGCTTATTGAAAGTATGTAGTAATTACCTACCCTTTTTGTCAATCATTAGGAGAAATATCATATATATCATGAGAATACAAGAACTGGACACTACAATAACCATGCGAGAGTCCGCAACAATGATACCAAACAACCAAACTCAACACAAAAGAAAGAAAGAGAAGAAACAAAGAAAGAAAGAAGAAGAGATGATCAATCTTGACTCTGGCAAAAGTTTGACTCCCTGACCTCCCATTTAGAAGTGTAGGCTTTAATGGGAAGTGTACAGGAGTGGCAGCTAACCTCAGTTGGTTGTATGTAGTAATTATCAAGGAAGTTCAATCCTGGAATGTATATTCGTGAAGTCAATTTGCTAACCTCAGTTGGTTGTATGTAGTAATCATCAATCTTGCCTCGTGCTTGTTTGTTTTCATGTCGTTTTCTTTTGCTTTAAAGTTTGGATTTAGTAAGGAAAAAGGAATAATGAGGAAAGGAATGAAAAGTGAGAACTAATAACACTTTAAGCAAGAATATGTATGTTTTGTCTTCCTCATTGGTATTTTGAACTCAACTCTCTTAGATGCTTGTGTAGAAATTCTAATCAAATTCTAACTAGTTTAGGATATTGATATGAAGAAAAATGAGACACTAGTTAATGTACTAAAATGTGTATGCAACACTACCTCAATGAATGAGTCTAGCCACGTATTACACTCTTTGTTGAAGTAATTACGATAGGAGTTCATGTAGTGTCTGAGTTTTTTTTTTTTTGGGTAAGTAGAGAACTTGACAGATTGATATGTATTTCGGCTCGGCCTATCCTTTTCAGCTTCATAATCCTGAAATTGGTCATGGCCCAAAATCATTTGCAATTCAACATGTATATATCCTAGGGCTAGGGCCTCTTTGTTTGGTAAGGACTCATTGTCAAGAGAAATATAATCTCCTTGTAGAATAGTATGTAATTTTATTGGACTCATAGTCATGAGATCATTAATACTACATTTTATGATACGTATATTACATATTTTGTGTGATTATATATCCAGTGCATGCATGTTTGAGGTGGATCGGAAGAATTTTAACAAAACATCGAAGATGTGATTCCTCTCGATGCGTAATTCAAGCTAAGACTCATATCCGATCAAACAAATTTGACTTAAAATGCGAGCACTCCTAGTTTTCTTTTCCCCAGGGATTTGAAGCATTGTGATATCTACCATCACACATGAGTTTGAAGGTGGATCACATTTAAAACCTAGAATCCGATGATGCCATCACGCAACAGTACTGATCAATTAGTGTTCCATTTGCAGTGCAAGTCACCCCCCTAACCAAATGCCAACACATGGTGACGTGGCGGAATTCACGAGAGATTAGTTAGCGTACTAATCCAAACGAGATAAACAACTCGTTGCAACGAGCAATTCTTGTGCACAAGAATGAAAAAGAAAATCTCTGCAATTTGATTGATAAAAGTTATGAAGTTTTAATAAATATTAGGTTACAACCCCTTATATAGGCCGAAACCCTAAAAATAAACTTGGAAAATAAAAAGCCCCATAATTTGGGGCTTTTCCTAAAACTGAAAACGGGAAAGAAAAACAAGACTTTCCCAAAAAGAATCAATTTAAAAGGAATTACGGGTTAAGAGTTATTAACGAAACAAATCTTTTCTAAAACGGCAAAATAACACAGTTGAAAGCCGAAACGAAAGAATTAGGCTGAAAAACATCATTCATCATCAACCTTAGGGTTATAAGTATGGACTGGAGCGCGAAAATAAGTCAGCCCACCAAGTTTGGGCCTATTCCGAGTTCGTCCGAATTTAGCCAATTTGGGTAATCTGAAATTAAACACCGTTTAGACTTCCGGGGCTTGACTCGGTCCAACTGATCATGAAATTGGGCCTCCACGTGTTCTACATCACATGACCTTCGTTTGGAGGCCTTGAACAAGACCGACAGTAACATCTAACCTCTAACCTCCAACCTCCCTTCCTTATAAAACACCTCCTTCAACCTTTTGGACCTCAAATTTAGAGATCTTAAGTATATTAATTTGAAAGCTACAATCCCACCGTGCAAACCTAAATATTGGTGTTGGGGAGAGACCGATAACAAATAAGTATTACGGGAGAAATATAAAAATGACTTTGAAAAGAAAGTCACAAATTGCTTGAAATTGTCAATTGCACTCTGGTCGGATGTGAAACAATAATAGGTTAAAATTGTGTTATACTGGAGTACTTAATTACATGTATCTTAGATTATTTTGAACTTATTAAAAAATTCCAAACGGTTAGAAAAAATAAAATAAAGCACATTTGACTTATACCATAATCAAATTTAGTCTCGTTACGCCTACCGCATAAGATTTGGCATATGTGGTTGGAGATGCATCCAGAGTAGGCCAAAGCTCTGCTCAAAAGACACCCAGAAATATAAGAAATCAAAATTGCAAATATATCTTCAGAGATGCACAAATTTTGTGTAGATAAGTAGTTTAATTTATTTGTGAAATAAAGTGTTACTTTTACTAGATATGATCATCTTCAATGAATTAGGTAACATCAAAATTATGGGGTGATGCCAACACCATGTTCTGTGAATCATTTTTTGATTTATTTTTGGGAAGTTCTTCATTTCTAATCTTATGCTCTCGAGTTCTTGGAAAATGGTCGTAGTTGCTTTATGATAAATTAATAACATATGAGAAGAAAATGTTGTCAATTTATTGCAAAAAAAATTCATGAAAAATCCATCACATATAAGTTGAAAAGCTCATTACATTAGTAAACAACTGCAATTTTATCACAAATGTGTTAAATTTATCATAAAACTAATGCAATAACAATAGCAAATTACGATAAATTAATAACAACTCAAAACTAATAGGATGATTTTACGGCTATTGAATTTATAATAAATATCTCATTGATGAGAAATTTATGATTAACTAACAACAAGGTGGTAATTAAGACAAGGGTCGGCAAGGCTCTGGTGACATCGAACGATGGCTGACGAAGACTAAAGGTTGCAGATCGAGAGGAAAAAGTCCAAGATGTTGATTTGGAAAATAGAGTGATCTTTAAATGTCGACCTAGTTCTAGAAAGACTTCCCCATTTATCCTTGCCTTAACCATGGGGCCAGTCCAGATAGAGTACTAATGTTTTGGTTTTCCTTGAGATCCCCGCAAGTTAGTAGCGGAATTGGTCTCCCATGAACAGTTGAAATTCGCGTAAGTTGGCCCGAACATCTGAGTTATCAAAAATTGTTACAATCTTAATGTCCCACATCGGCTAAGTATGGACTTGGCCATGTGCATATAAGCTCCTGAGCACTCTCCCCTTATAAGCCGGTTTTTAAAAATGAGTTCTACCCAAAGGTTTGTATCATTGGTATCAGAGTCAATCGCCACGTTGCAATTGGACCCGTGGAAGGGGCGACCTATAGTCTGGATTAAAATACTTAAACGTATTGAATACTGATAGGTGGGTGGAGCCGCCAAAAAAAGAGAAAGGGCTACTATCGGGTTAGTGTCGATAGAGTGGGCTGCCGTAGACATCGGTTGCGGAGCGTGGTGGTATGGGCTTGTCCATGTGCATATAAGCTTCTGGACATTCTTCTCTTGTAAGCTGATTTTCAAGGATGAGTTCTACCCGAGGGCTTTCAAGGATGAGTTCTACCCGAGGGCTTCTATCAAAAACAAAGTCAATGTGTATGTTCGTTTGGGTCTTCTTGTCTTCTAGAAGTTGTCGGGTATGAGATGAATAGTCTTATACTGATAAATTACAAGGCCTAGTTATTTTAACACACAATCTTTTTCATAGGAGGACCTCCTCATTTTAATTAAAATGCAGATCTTTTCATTTTTCTCTTTTTCAATTAAATTTCGATGATCCGAGCCGCTAAATGTGATTAGAACGTGATTTTAAGGGTACTCGTGAGAAATCGGCAAAAAAAAAAGACCATAAAGGACTTCATCCAAATAGTTTTTTATTGAACGGTTCAAATAAAAACTGCTCAAACTAAGTCCTTCCCAATCATTTTTTGCTGATTTTTTAGTGGGATACTCTTAAAATCACGTTCTAAACACATTGAGCGGCTCGGATCATCGAAATTCAATCGAAAAAAGGAGGTCCGCATGTAAAACAAACCGTTTTAACACAAACTATTTATATAAAACCACATTAATTCCCCTTCTGGAAGAATTGATTTAGCCTCTGTTCGTCTCCAATTTTTGTACCTCCCACCTCGACGACAAAGCTGTCGTGGTGGGCTAATGCAGTACAGGTATATTATCGTCCCATACAAGAGTGAGAAACATTCATCTTAAAATTTATTTCCAAAATCGAATTCCTTACATTAAGTTGGTAAAGTTAAATTTTTTTTATATGAACTATAAATTCGATCGACGAACGATGAAAAATTACCTAGTACAATCTTTTATATTCTACTTTTTTTATAGCTAGTCAATTTTGCTACCAACATTTCAAGAATCCTGTCTATTTCAGCTATTATTCTATAAATTAAATATGGTTACTTTCTTTTTTCTTCTGTCACTTTTATCATTCTTCAAGTACAACTTAGCTCTTATTTAATTTGAGAGCAAGAGAAAGAAAATACAAAAAGTATGCAATTGACTTGTAAATACTCCTATATATATTCTAAACAAAGCTATAGCGAGGCTGTTGGTATTGATCTTTTTCCTATATAAAATAGCTGCTATAAAGTTCATATACACGTATGGTTTAGTTTGCCTTGTACAACAACTATTCATCCCTTCCAAATTTATTAGTACCATTTCTGAAAAAACTGATCAGCCCAGCACCCTCCTCTCTCTCTCTCTCTCTCTCTCTCTGAAATGAAGGATAACAAGAATATTTCTGATGATAGCCGCGATGAAGAAGACGCAATATCTCTCAGTGATTTTCCAATCACAGCGAATAACAATCAAACAAACTGCAATGATCAGAACTCCACCACGTATCATGATCACGATGATCATCAATCAAGCGACTTCTTCGAGTTCAACTACGACCTCACCAAAGATATCTCTCACGCCGATGACATCATTCTATGCGGTAAGCTTATTCCCTTCCATAATCAACAACAACAACAACAACAACAACATCAAACGTCAATCAAACACCGACGGTCTGAAAGTCATAGAATGACTTTTAGAGATGACGGTGAACAGAGAAACTTCCACCACCACCGGCGATGGGAATCGTTGTCCGAGTTGACATCGTCATCTCACTGGAACAGTCCAAAAACCGCTGGACAAGTTCGCAACAGTTGCTCTGTAGATTACCAAAAGTTACGTCGAAATTCATCCATCAAGTCCATTGGGAGGGCTGATAGTTCGAAGGTGTTGAAACCTCGTTGGTATGTCCTGATGTTTGGCAGTTTCAGGTTCCGGCCGGAGATGGAACTGAGAGACATTAAGAATAGGCAGGTTCGCAGGGCTCCGGCGGCGACTATGTTTCAGCCACTTGACGGCGGGGGGAAGAAGCCGGTTAGCCCAACAAACGGCCGGAAGAGCTCATGGTGTCTACTTAAGGCATTGGTCTGCAAAGGGAATGTTACTGATGATGTAACGGCGTCAGTCGTTTGCATGCCAAAAGCATGACGGACGGCATCGCACATGATGATTAATTATCAATCCGGTTTCGTCGGCAGCCGTCCAAAAATATTTTCAATGGTTTTAGATTTGTCAACAAATTCTTACGTGTTAGGAATCTTTCACAGACCTTGGCCATTAATTATGGAAATAAACAGTCAAGATGAGATCGCATATCCTGCCGTCCAAATCCGGATTTTAGAGAAGCCGGGTCCATAAAGTATGTGTGCATTTCCAGAATTACCCAATATAGTACTGTCCAGTTCACTTGGTGTGTGGACTAAGGGTAGTTTAAATTTATTTTTTTTTGACCATTAAGGGTAGTTTAATTGCTCTGAACAAAAACTGGGAAATGTTCTTCTTCTTTTTTTTTGGTGTGTGGTTATTATTTACCAAGAAATGTGTTTGAAGAAAGGTAGCTATATATGATGAAAGGTGTTACGTCCAAGGGAAGATGGTGTAGAAAGCAATACACGGTGAATGATGGTGTGTCGCTATCTATCATATGATATGATATGAGATGAGAGAAAAGGATTTGTCCCCTTGTGGAGGGCAATGAAAGAAGGCCAAAAGGGTCCCAGAAACAGAGACACGAGATCCATAAATATGTGTGTGCTTTTTTAACATTTTGAATGGAAGACAAGGTTTGGATTTTTCTATTTATTTGTGTTCACAAAGTGTTGGTGATGATGATTTATAGTACTATGTAACAATTAGCAAACCTTTCATCATAGAAATAGACAAAAAGTTAATGCATTGTTGTCTCAAGACTCTCAAAACTTATAAATAGAGAGAAGACATGCCCATTTGATTGATGGAAATTAGTGGGCCATGGTAATCTTGCTCTTTAGCATGCCTCATTCATTCTCATGTTTTCATCCATAATGTTACTAATGTAAGTTTTATGTCTTAGGCGTATTGAGTTTTCATGTTTTAAGCATATTGCATGATGATAATTTCATTGTCAATACTATATATATATGGGAATGACTTCGGTGTCCCCGGACACCATGTGTATGTATATATATACATATCTGTATGCATAGATCTTTATTCACGTATGCAATCATGTTATCGTTCATCAATTGATCATCCATTGCGTTTGTCACCGATTCTTCGTTTAATTTATTGTAGTTTGGTCTCTTCCTATATTAGGATCTCTTCCCAGTTTCTTCTATTGGTGTTTTAGCATTGACTGTTTTTGCAACCTCAGATCTATATGCTACGACTTTGGATAGTTCTTCTACATTTAATTAGGTATTTAGAATATGTGCTTTTTTATATGTTGCTTTTGTTGGTTTGTATCATGATTAACTCGTATTTCCTTTCTAATATATGAAATGATGTTCTTCTTTTGTAAAAAAATAATATATAGTAGTTGAAATACCCTGTCACTGGTTGGAACGGCAATCGGTGAAAAGGCCAAATTCGACCAACCAAACAAAAAATGTCGCATCCTCAATCACTTCACGACCAAGGTGGTAGTCGAGATGACTAAGGAGCTGGGGTGAAATTCCCTCCCTCCCACACGATCTTGGTAGTCGAGATGAGTTCTTTCTAGGGGTAAAAAGAGTAAAATATATATTTGTATTCAAAATCATAACCAACAAATTTTCTAAAGAGAAGCCGCAAAAGTTTCTGAAAACTATGAACAAAGAAGCTGAGATTACGAACTTATGAATACGTTATGAACCTAATATGTTTAAACGTCAACCACGAACAATACCGACGTATTTCTCGCCCAATCAAACGAGTTGAACTTGACTCAACTAGCTGCATTTCTCACCTAGTCAAACGAGTACATTCGGCACCGAACACATAAAGATTGCGCAAGGGTCGAGGTCTTAAAAGCTTTGTCCGACCACTCGAGTAACAAAACAATCGACAACATAAAGAACCTCATAAGTTCGTAACTAAAACAAATGCCTACGAAGACTAGTATAACTTCGAGCCCAAAAGACTTGAAGGGAAATCCATCTTATTTAATTCAATGGCAAAGAATACGAAGGTTTGAACACCGGTAAATAAGAGAACAAGCCCAATGGCAATTGCAGGTGCCAGTAGTTCAAACTCCTCTTCACATTCCCTAAAGAAATAATCTGTCTCATTTTTCGTCAATCAACCATTTACCTTTATGCTACAAGGGCTAGATAAAGAGATAAGAAAGAAACTACTCTGGCCCAGCGATAAGTGAAACAGATAAGATTGATGATTCAGTAGTGATATGTGATATTGAGTTGAGCCAATAAGAATCCACAAATACGTTACAAGCACTACAAACAAGAACGATAAATTAACAAGATGAAAGGTAAGTAATGAAGAGTCAACTACTGCTAACCGGTTTGTGATTCATTGGTTTTCGGATTTGGATGAGACACCGAAGCAATCGGCTCCCATGATACTAAGGAAAACAAGTTGAATTCTGGCTTTCGTAGGGAAGAAATACATTTATGCAGTTGGTCATTCAGATTTGATTGCAGTATCTGAGGTGACAGCAACTCTGGTCTTTTAATAACTTCAACTGTGGAGCTTCCGACAAGGTTAATCTGTGGAAGAACATAGATAAAACAAGTGAGGATTCTCTTTGTTATGAGCACGCTATTAAGCAGGACAAAAGAATAACACAAACCCTGTCCGAATTTGTAAGCAATAATAGTCTTCAGTATGTAATCAATTGGCGACAAGTCTATTAATTTGAAAGATTCTAAACCGAGGTTCCGTAGGTGCATGGCAACCCCTAGCTTGCACAGTATGACAAGGAGTTAAGTTTCCATTTAAAATCAATCTAAACAGTTCAATTTTAACTTTTGAGGTGCTAAGAGGACAAGAAAGGCTGAAGCATGGATATCGTCCAATCCCATAAAGAAAACTTAGCAAAAGCTTGCAACAGAAAAAAAAATATTTGGCGCCCAGCACCTTATGCCTTGCTCACCCAAGGCTTATAGTGACACACACGAGAAAATGGTTACTAATATCGCATGGTGTGCCCAGCACATGGTAACAACCCCACAAACCAGATACCGCTAGTCCTCACTCAATCAGATACATAAGGGAGACCCAGCGTCTCCTCATACCCTTGGTGCACCATGTAGAGCTTAGATAGCTGCCTACGTCCCAAAGGAATGGGTTCTTGTCCTCCTCTCTCCAAGTTTCAATTTATGAATCAAATCTAGACCAAGTGAATGCAGCTTAACTCATTTTCCGCTTGCCCAAAAAAAAGAATGCAGCTTAACTGCAGCAGTTGAGCACTACACTGTGATCTACATATCCAAATGTATGGTTTGTCACCCAATGAGCACCCAAAAAAAAAAAAAACCAACCTATACAAGAGAAGCCAATGGAACACACAACAGAACAAATGACACACCCAACATCGAGGAAACAGAGAGAACAATCGGCCACCATAGAGAATTCAAAGTAACATGTAAGTGTTGAGTTTGTTGAGTATGGTAGGAAAATCTAAACTGTACAATTCAAATATGTTAAACTGACCAAAAGAAAATACTGCATCCATCAACTATGTCAACAACACATCAGCATCAACTAGTCTGTAAACTGTACTCTGAGAAGCATAATAAGTAGTAAAGTTAATGGCGAGCAAGAACAAGAAGTACAGTAAGGCTATCGACAACAGTCATAACGTAATAAAGAACTGATCTTACCCATTGAGAAGCCATACGAAACCAAGCTTTTGATATAGGCACAATGCAAAACCTGTGTGAAATAAAATGAAGTGTAATTCACACATGGTAACTTCATAATATGCACATCAAGCCTAATTATCACTCGAGTGGGTCTTACAGCCCATTTGGTGCAAAATGAGAGAGACTTACTCTCTTATGTTTATCTACTAAATGGCGAAAAGTTAAAACTAAAATGTGGTGAGGAAAAGTTCGCTGCTATTACACCAATTTTGTTTTCTCCAAAAAAGAAAATCAGGAGATTTGGTGGGAGTATGGTGACGATTAGTCACGATTTTGTAGAATATACTAGGATTGCATAACAACTAACAACATACAAAAGAAGAAAGAGATATTTCACCAATCTCACTTGGTTTGCTCTCTTACTCATCTAAGCATCATAGCTAGAATCAATTAGTTTCCTTTCTTACCCAGATGGGAAACCACAATCTTTTTTTTCCTCATAATCTTTTCTCTCTATGTTTACCCTTCGGAATCCACGTTTGATTGATCGGGCTACCAACCAAAGATGAGTAGAGGGGTTTATGAATATTACACGTAATATCTTACATTTTATACAACTTTCGTGTGATTCGTAGGGTGAGGATGTATAATTCAACTATTAAGAGTTCTATTGCATGTCAAATCCAGCTAATCAAACAGGCCCTAACAGATTTGAGTGCAGAATTTGATTTACCGCAGTGGTGTTTTTATTTTTCGAACAAAGACAACAAGGAATTTTGAAGCAAATAACTGGAACGTTATAGATTCAGCAAATGAACAGGGGGTTATAACTTATAAGGATAGAATTGGAAGAAGAAAACTTACATTTGTCTGCCTCCTGCCAGGGCTTCCTCCGCTGGGTCTTTCCATTCATCAAAACTGCACAAATTAAAAGTCAGCAAATAAAATTAATATATATATACACACACACACACGAGAGAGAGAGAGAGAGAGAGAGAGAGCGCATACATCCAACCGTAGCGCCTGTCGAAGAGCAGACGTTTGGAGTTTCGTTTCGAGACTGAAGAAGGCGGCATGATACTCGACTCGCTCATTCTCCCTCTCGCTCTCTGCTTCTTGGAACTGATGATTTCCGCAGGGGCGATTAACGAATTCAAGCTTGGTTTGAATTTTTACTGTTCCAAAACATGTTCAAGCTTTGCGAGACAAATCTATCTCGTCCGAGATTGAGTTGAACGCGAGCCAATCTGAGTGGCTTGAAAGTTTTTTATTACGTAGTAATTTGTAAAAACTTTGTTTAAAAATTTAACCACTTTCAAAAAAAAAAAAGAAAGCTTAAGCTTTATTATGGAAATTCATATTCACACTCTTTTTTTTTTTTTTGTAATTCACGCTCTTCTTTTTTGTTTTTTTAGTATTGAAAGTGTAAGTATTTTTTGCTAAAAGACAAAAAAAGAAGTGTGGACAAAAAAAAAAGTATGAATATCAATTCCCTTAATTATTTAATGTGACAATTTCATTTTAAACAAGTTTTTAACGAACGAACATGAACTCAAGTAGCTTGATTAGTTTATCAACCCTACATTTTGTGATTTGTGACGGGAAGTTAAGCGTTTGGAATTAGAGAAAAAGTGTTTGATAATTGAAATCAATCTTATTATTGTTCATTAAATATCTTTACTTGCATAAAATGACAACATGCATGCCTTGGAAAATGGAAAATGAAAAGCTGAGGCTATCACAACATTTAAATTGTAGGGAAAAAAATTCCTACATTCCATTTCAACCATTAATTTGTCAGAATAAAAATAAGTAGAAAGAAATTCCTCCATATTTCCTTTTTGGATGACAGAAAATTTCAACACAGATTTTACTGGAAAATCTATAATTCATCTACGGATCTTCCTAATCCTACCAATAAGGAAAAAAAATACAGTATAACTTTTACCTAGCCCTTTTAAAAAAATCTATCTATTTACCCCTGTCATAAAAAGGATTTAAATTATTCACCTCTCTCTCTCTCTCTATCTATTTACCCCCGTCATAAAAAGGATTTAAATTATACACCTCTCTCTCTCTCTCTCTCTCTCTCTCTCTCTCTCTCTCTCTCTCTCTCAAACTCTTTGTTAAAGTAGTGCCACCTTCCATTTCCATTGGCTTCCCAAGAGCATTAGCAAAATATGCTTCACAAAGTAGTGCCACCTTCCATTTCCATTGGCTTCCCAAGAGCATTAGC
>BPLS01000613.1:387604-402170 GCA_019656275.1 Rhododendron kiyosumense
TTTTATTGAACCTTTTGTATTTGCTTGTATCTTCCCAATTAAACGGACAAGATATTCCGATAAATAACAAGATCAATCCTTCCATCGATCCGTCTTTGACAAAATTTGTCTCGCTGAAGCCGACCTCTTCTTTTATCCAGAACGCTCACTCTCAATTACAAATAAATAATTCCTTCCACTCTAATCCTATATAGACTCACTAGCTTATAAAAAATAATAAAATTACAACTTGATATAAATGTGTTTTGTCATATGGAATTACCAATACACAAATACTCCGGAATTTAGTCCTTACAATCTCCCCCTTTAGCACTTCCATGACAAAACACACTACAATGAAAAACTAACGAACTAAGATCGAGTTGAAGAGCAGCTGCAAAACAAAACTCAACATTCAACATTCAAACATATTAGAACAATAGGCAACCTACTTCCCATTTCATCATTCTTCCCATTTTTGACATGAAGTGACAAATGGTGAATAGGATAAATAAGAAATTTAAGTGAAGTGCAAATAATAGCATAAATATGGCAGCTAAATTCAAGCATGCAAAACTCAATAAAACAAAATTAAATTAAATGCTAAAAAAAAAAAGAGAAATCTGAAGAAACGAGCATGAGATAGTTTTATTGCAAGTATTATATCATGAGATGAGATGAAAAGACATCCAGATTTTAAGGCATCACTTAATGATATAACACCATGCAAGGCAGAAGAAATGCAATACACCAAGATCATCGACATGAGAGGAAAGTGTGTGTGTGCATCCATGACCAAAAAATTCAGCAACTCAAAACAGGGCCAAGATGCTCAAGTGCTTAGGTTTATCTAGTAACTCTCCCTCAACAAGATATCCCTTTCTAGATTCGACATACAAGTCACAGATAATTAATCACAAGCTCTCCCTCAGCAACATGCGGTTGTTTAAAAAGTAATCAATAGAAATTCATATCGTATTTTTACTTTTACCCCACCGCTGTTTGACGCGAATATTGAGAGTAAGAATACCTTATACCCAATACCCGGTTACTAAGTAAATGGTCCAACACGGGTCCCTTCATAAGGTCTATCCATTTTTTGACGCGAACGCACATAGGGAGAATACCTCACCCCAATTGCTTGGTAAATCAATGAACGTCCGGATAAGCAAAATCCAAAAAATATATTTTTCTTTTTCCTTTTTTTCTCCTTCTCCTTTTTTTTTGTGTGGAATAAGTGAAGGCTCTATCAATGAAAACCAAATAAAGGTGGTCACGGCTTAGGAAAGACACAAGATAAAAACGAAGCATATGAGAAGAGTGATCCCTATTTGAGAACCTGATCAATAGCCATGGATGAGTGTACATAATGTCGAATACTCATGATAGATTAACATTCAAACTTAATTGCAATGAGAATACCATGAAAGAAGTGCAATAAAACTATGGATGAACATGTTCATGAAATCCAATGATATTCAACTACGCATCAAACACTATATATCATGCTCATTCAACACGACACTCAAAAAAAATATATAATTTTTTGAAATTTTTTTTAAGACAAACAAAATAACTATGAAACAAAAGAAACACAAAAACTATGAAACTCCATAACTCTAGGCAATGAGATATGCAAGAACAATTAAACCTAGATTATGGAACCACGACTTAGCCTCAAAAGGCAAGGTCAACCTCTCTGGATGAACTATTTTCATCTAGAGAGTCAAGGTCATCATCAGCTTCAGAAACCAAAACAATTTTACGAACCCAAATCTGTTTCGTTTTGGCCTTTTCAATATGAGTCTTTTTATTGGTCATGGGCTTTGAATTTACCTTCGTAAAATTAGCATGTGAAGACATCTTACGTTCAGGCCCTTGAAAATATTTCCTATGGCTATTCATGTTATTATAGCGAGGAGGAGTCCTATGGTAGCCATAAAGGGCAAAACAGTATGGACAAATATGGTCTCTAATCCAACAGTGATGACAAGTGGGCACAAAATAATTATGATCATAAAAACGAGCTACATATACATGTGAAGTGTATGACTCATGCATCTTCCTACAATGCGGTCTAATATGGCCAGTCATACCACAATAATGACAAGTAGGAACAAATTTAACAATAGGTTTTACCTCCTTGCACTTGGGATGTCCGCTTACCTTTGTTGCCATTTGCTTCTTTGTTGTAGGAGAATTAATCATGTTTTGCATGTCATTCGCATTAGTCTTCTTATCTTGACGTTTAGTTTTGTTTATCCCTATCGATGGAGTTGAAGACGTTGCATGATAACCACGCCCTGAACGATCGCCAGGTCACCGTTGGATGGACAGAATATGGTCTAACACCTTCGTCCTTGTCTGTGTGTCATCCTTTGATTTATTCTTAGATTTGTCTCTTGCAATCAAAGCTTTGTTTTTCTTAAGAAGGAGCTCAATTTCTTTATTTCTCTCATCACTCTCTCGAGTGCGTTCATTCAAAGTATTCTCTAACTTCTTAATCTTATTAGAAAGTTTTTCACTCGCCTTTATTAGTTTTTTACTAAAAACATGGAGTTTGTTGTACTTCTCTCTGACCTCATCTATTTCATCACAACTATCCACATCGCTATTATCTGTTTCAGAATCACTCGATTCAGAATGACCATGTGAATTTAAGGTTACTCCAAAAGCCAAAAAATTTCCTTTATCATTTTTATCGGCCCCTTGTTCTTCATTCGATTCATCAAAATCGCCATCATTCCACGTTTTAGTGACGAGAGCCTTCTTTTTCATTTTATTTATACACTCTTGGGCGTAATGACCAAAATCATAGCACTCGAAACATTGTGGTCCCTCGGGTGGTCCTTTTCTCTCCCTTTTATTTTTATCAGAAAATTCTCCTTTTCCTTTATCATTTTTCTTTTTCGTACTATTTTTAAATTGTTTGAAAAATGCTTTCATCTCCTCAAGATCGACATCACTATCACTATCTGAACCTTTCTTATATTTTTGAGTACTTTTAAAAGCAATCGGAGTCTCCGAAGGTTTTACTTTGGGTTTAACAGGTTCAGATTGCAATAGGTTAGCCTCATAAGTTTGGAGAATCCCAACGATTTCTTGAACAGATTTTTCTTTTAACTTTTTTTTACCCTCTAGCATAGTAACTTGAATTTTAAATCTAGGAGGTAAGGAGCGCAAGATTTTCTTAATAATACGAAAAGAGGGAATTGGCTCACCCAAGTTCTCGCAGCTATTGACGATGGTGATGAGCTTGGAGTAGAATTGATTGAAGGTCTCTTCCTCCTGCATTCTGATGGTCTCAAATTCCGTGGTAAGCCTTTGCAACTTAGATTGCTTAACAACTTCTGTCCCCTTGTGGCAAGTAACCAGGATATCCCAAGCCTCTTTCGCAATTTCACAGTTAGCTATTTTCCTGTGCTCATTTATGTCAACAGCAGCAAATAAAATATCAAGTGCACGATTATTAGCGTGAAGTAAGGGTTTTTCTGTGGCTGATAACTCAGATGAGGTTTTTTGAACCGGCTTGCCGTCAACAATTTTCATGGGTCGAATGTAACCCAAAATACATGAGTCCCAAATTTCTTCTCCGGCTGATCTCATTATAGCCTTTATTCTAGATTTCCAATAATCAGCATCAAGTATGGGTATATTTCTAGACATGTGATTCATGTTCATATTCATGATGGATTTGCTCTAAAATAAAATAAATTCTAATGGAAGGAATAGCCCGCTTTGATACAAATTGAAAAATCAAGGTTCCCTAATAATCTGTAAAAAACCCTAACAATATGAACGCGAATCACTAAGTAAAATTATCAGCAAAAACTATGTAAGCAATCAATCGCACAACGCAGAGATATATGTGGAAAACCTCAGAATGGGTAAAAACAATGGGAAGGAATCAAATCACTATAATCATTGTGCAGTTACAGATATACCTATCTAAACGTAGTAAATCCTCACAACGTTCTAAGTACTACCTGTCGAGTCACACGTACACCGCACCCAGTGATCTTGATCGCCAACGGCCTTAAGTCCACAAGCCCTCCGAAAACTCACTAAAATCTCCCTTATGATTTGGTCAAAGAAACCAGTTGCGTCTTCCTTTTCTCCTTATTACCGCCGCACAACGTCACTGTATGTGTAGAATATAGGGCACACCCTTTTCCTTGCCGTGCCTTTTCCTTTTATAAGGCTTTGGACCAAACCTAGGAGGTAAAGAAACAAGTCTATGAATAGACTTTTATTGAACCTTTTGTATTTGCTTGTATCTTCCCAATTAAACGGACAAGATATTCCGATAAATAACAAGATCAATCCTTACATCAATCCGTCTTTGACAAAATTTGTCTCGCTGAAGCCGACCTCTTCTTTTATCCAGAACGCTCACTCTCAATTACAAATAAATAATTCCTTCCACTCTAATCTTATACAGACTCGCTAGCTTATAAAAAATAATAAAATTACAACTCGATATAAATATGTGTTTTGTCATATGGAATTACCAATACACAAATACTCCGGAATTTGGTCCTTACAGGAGGAAATGATCCGAAGCTGGACAGCATGAGCATCTCCGATGGACGGTGCAATAGTTATTTTTGGCATCAATTCACCTTTGAATTCATCTGTCGTCACTCATGTTAAAATTGATGTGGCTTTGACATGAACCTTCTCCATGCCAATTTTGGCAGCTATCCTCTCCCATATCAAATTTCAAAAAGTAACCGTTGAAGGTAAAAAAATTATTGTTAGAAAGTTTAAAATCTTTCTGTGCTACTTATTTGAGTTTTTTTTATTATAAATAAATAGAATTTGGCATAAGGGTTGAAGATGAGGTTTTAATGTCAAATTTGAGATGCCAAAATGCCACATAAGCCTTCAAAAAAAAATTTGACATCTCCAATTTGAAGTCAAGTATTGGAGATGCTCTTAGAAAATTCAATGGTTCAGATCTGTTCAAGGTTCTTTTTCGACAAATGGTATATGCAAATCAAGACCGTTTGTTGGTCAACACTTGTTACTGTTTCAACAAAATTTGAAAAGGGAGTAATTTACCGTAGAAAGAATGTGGTATATTCGGCTTCAACAAAATGTGGTGTATTTGATTTCAGGTTTGCTAGAATAAAACGGTACATTTGGTTCAACACAAAGATCAACAAATTCTTTTTTTGATAGGCAAAGATCAACAAATTTGTGGTGCAATTGGTTCAAGTACCTGATACATTCGGTTCATCACCAAAATCAACGTGGTATATTCGGTTTCAACGAAGCGTAGTACTATATTTGATTTCAAGTTGCATATATACTTATTAAACTACCACCCTACTCTTCGGAAGTAACCAATAATTTGACTTATCCACCTATGGCTTTTGTACTTAACGTTTTTTAAGGTTGATCCAGGTCGAGAGGTAGACAAGGAAGGAGTAATTTCTAACATGTAAGCAAGAAGTTAATGTATTAATTGGCAGAGACGAACTAACAAAGAATTGACAAGTATAACTCAACAACCAAGACAAAGACTTTTTTTTTTTTTTGGGTGAACAAAATTAGTTATTTATTAATAAAGCATCCGCCCAAGAACGTGTTTTGCTGTTTCTCCCTCTCAAAAGGCTTCTCTCTAAATTTTTTGATTATTTCGTCACTCGTTGTTTTTTCAGTCTTTGTGATTTTTGGAAATTAATCAATACAAATTGCAGAATTGCGAGCTGCTGCTTGCCTGCCAATCACTGTTGTGGGTCGAGTTGGCCCAATTTACTTTGTCGTGGGCCGCCCATGTGATTACACTGGGAAACTATTGGCATTTCGTGGCTTTGGGCTCGCCCCAATGTGCTCTGATTGGATTTGCTACAAAAATTCGACGAAATGCCCAATCTTTTCTGTACTAATCAAACCACTTGAATTGATAGCGGCGGGGTGGATTAAGTTAAAACATCCAAATACACACAAACACAATGAATGAGACGGAAACAATATTTAGTCCGATGTAGATTTTTTTTTTTCCTAATAATATGTATGGTGTCTCAGGTAGCTTCCGTGTACCTCGTTTAATCCTTACAGCCACTCACATAGTCCATTTCATGTTTACACATGAGATGATCGTGGCCACAATGGTTGTTGGTAATTAAGAAAATTCGAACCCAAAACCTTAGAGGGAGCAAATCCCCATGTCTTAGCTAGGCCAACCACTTGAGGTTGAATATATATGATACAGATAATTAATCAAACAATATTAATGGTGAAGCCAAGAAGTAATTAATGAACCTTGTAATAGCAAGAATAATACTAGGGACACAATACTCTACCACAACACTAACCATACCCACGGACCCACCTTCGTGGCACTGCATGATTGGTATTAATGGAAAAACAACCACTCTAAAATTACTCTGCAACTACTAATCATGCAGTGCCACGTCCTAAGCGGTTATGGTTGGTGGTGTTATGATAGTAACTAATGACGATGTTATAAATTGTGTCTTAGCTAGATAAACTAAAGTAGACAGTGCAAGTTGCAATATTGGCAAAAGGAGGTATTTTTTAGTAAAGAAAAATATTAGTAGTAGTAGTAGTAGAAGAAGAAATATTATGGAGATCCCAAATGAATCTGGATTCGGGAAATCGGGGGTCGTGGACCACGGGGTGAGGATCATAGCTAGCAGGTACGGTGGCATTGCAACTTCTGCAAGCAACGTTGCATGTGTCTATACACACCTATCACCTATATACATATTTGTTGTATGCATGTGATATACGGATACCAATGTTTTTTTTTCTTTTTGGCGGGTAACGTAGGGTGTCCTGGATCAATTTCTGCTCACTTTAGGTTAATATAATCTATAGCCTCGCATAGTTTTTTCACCCGCTTGCGCGTAGGAGTAAATTATCCTCAAGAATTGCTAGCAAGAGGAATTAATCAAACCCAGAACCTTAGAAAGGAGCAAAGGAATTTGCAAGATAAACACAATTTGTAAAGGGACGTTTCACACAGTCCGTACATTATTAATTCAGAGCTGAAATCCCTAGATCTGTTGGTAGAAAGTTTTGTGATCCAAAGTCCATATATAGTGTACGAGAATCACCTTGTGCTTTGAATTTTGTTTACAAAAACAATACTGTAATTAATCTTGTTAAGTGAAGAAATAACCAATTAAAACACAATTAATTAATTAAGCAGCTGTAATCAAATTAAATTACCGCATCGGGAAAGGTTTAAGGACACTTTTGTCCTAAAAATGAACTTGTGATGGTGGGAGACATGCATGCATCAAGCCATAAAATCGTTGCTGGCCATTTGATTTCCATTGGCCAACCAATTAAAGGAGGAAATTAAGTACGTAATTAATTAGATCGAGCATAGGGAAGGACCACATCATCGATCATTAGAGTACACACACATCCGGCCGGCCGGCCTGTTAACAAACACATCTCGATCTCATCCAACGCCTAGGCCCTAGCTACGTACCCTTCTAAAAAGTCTCCACAATAACTGAAAATGGTCCATAAACCCTAAAATCGAATGTCCATGTCATTTTAAACCGGCCTCTTACCAACCAGAAGTTTTAGACAATGAAAAAGATGCTTCTTTCAGTAAAAACACATATTTACGCAACAAATTAAAGGAAATATATGAGACCATTTTCGATCATTCTATCTAGGACCATATAATATATCTTTGTCATTTGAATTTGTTTTTTTTTAAAATTTATTTATCTAAGCAAAAACATAATAGATGTCCTTGGGCACATGCAGGATTATGGGCTTGAAGCAACCATTTCCTCGGCCTTAATTCCTTAGGCTGGCTAGCTCTGACTTTACGACAAGTTATTGATCTACTTTGACATCATGCAAATATGTCTGAGTAGTGAGAAAGATCAAAATATTAATTTGAGAACCAAAAGCAAAGATACCCTTTATTTATGCAAAGAGAGCACGAACTTAATTCGCATTCAAAATACAACATATATGATTCAAAGCACATAATTGATGAAGATGCATTATGTGGCTTTTTGTTTTACGGAATCTTCCTTAAAATTAAAAAGCACATGCATAATGCATCTTCATGCATGTTCTAATGCAATTAAAAGGTGATCTGATTAATTTAGGACTCTATATAACGTTGTTAACAACGTACTAGCTAATTCCTTAGTTCATTGTCAACAACTTCCTGCAACATCTGGACGGCACCAATCTCATCTAGCTAGTTAACCCCTACTCCTCTCGCCTTCTTTGAATTCGCCTTCACTGGCAGTATGCGAATCCTCTTAGCAACTCTCACAAAATCCCTACACAGATAAAATCATCATCTTAAATTAAGATAGGAGTAGTAGTTAATTTAATCTAAGCTCCACCAGAGCCTATGAGATGAGTCAACTCATGTGGATCGAACATTCACTCACTTTGTGTGAAAGAAATTAATTGCACTCCAAAATATTAATTACCCCTCTGGAAAGATCATATCATATACATCTTCCTGATCTATATTATTAATTACTCCGATCGATCGACTTCAACATATATATATAGAGAGAGTCCTTCTAATAAGGACCACCTCATTTTAATAAAATGCGAAAAATGTATGGTTGTATAAGCGGGTGTTTAATTATACGCAAACCAACTGTATACTTACTTCCAGTTAAGGTCACCAACAAGAAGAAGATCATTTTCCATGTCCTCATAGGCAATGAGGTGACCAGGTACAGCATTTGACAGATCAAGACTAGTACTACTACTAGTATCATTTTCTGAAGAAGAAGACATGTGATCTCCGCCGTCGACCACAAACATCTGGCGGAGGGCCGCGGCGAGGCTTTGGTAGCTCGCGTGGTTATGGAGGCTGACGCGCTGGCAGATCGAACGGCCCTCGAGCACCACCGTCACCGGTGGGACAACGGTGGAGACCAAGTCATCGTCGAACCCACCACCGGGAAAGGCCTCAAACGGGACCCTCCTGATCATCTCTTGTTGCCACCTCCTCTTGAGGGTTTCTTGTCTTTGTGAATCATTATAACAAGTATTGTTCATGATTTGTTTTCTTAATTCTCTCTCTCTCTCTCTCTCTCTGTCTAGGTAGTTGTGAATGTGTGTGTTTTTGCTAGCTTGTGTTTGTGGAAGAGATGTAGAGAAGAAATTGGAAAGGATTTTGGTCTGTGGAATTAAGCAGTTGTTATGTTGGAGAGAAAGGGGATTCAAAACTGTAATTGAGGAAAAGGGTGGGTCTGATTTGGAGGGTTAATTCAGAGGGGAAAATATAGCTTTTGTTGTGAGTAGGGAGAGCTGCTTTTGTTGTGGTTGGGGTGAGTATATATAGAGCTAGCCGAGCTAGAGTCGCCATATATGCATGCCCTTCGTTTTAGGCATATTAATTTCATTGTAATTAATTAATTACTATCAGATATATATGACGTACTAATTTAATTTATGCCACAAATGAAAGGTTATAAATGTAAGATAAATAATACCATACCTGTATACGCAGCGGAAATGGAATCGAACTAACCTTTAGCCATTGTTGTTCAAGTTGAACACCGAACACGCACGTATTAGATCTAGGTGTCTTCTAACCTATGCATGACTTGAGTGCCTTGAGTGATGGCTACCATACGCTAAAAATCCATGCTAGGTTAGGGACCCTATATCTCTTTATAAAGACTTTCTAGTTTCCTTCCATCAAAGAAACCAATTAAACTAGTATAATGATGTAGGTGGAAAAACCAAAAGCTTCTTAAAACCACCACTTCATCATCAATGGAAGTGGACACTTCCATTAATCACAATGTGACTAAGTGGGCCCTTAAATATTTCTTACAATAAACAATCACCTCATTGTTTTTTTTTATTTTTAAAATGGTCCAAAATACAGCTTTAAGACTAATTTTGTAAACCTTCTGCGGGAGATGTTTTTCCTCTATTTGCATAGTGAAAGATCAAACTCACCAAGTGTAATGAATTTTTATGCAAATTGATGTCGCATGTGGATTTTCGTGTTTGTCTGTTGTTAACCAAAAAATCCATCACGACGACTTGTTATACAAAAATGGTTTGCCGCTAAATTAGAGTGTATATATATATGTTTCCTAATTAATATTTTGTTAAATTAAAGGACCATTTAGGTACGTACCATGCCATAAACAACAGGTGTTACGTGCGAGGCTGTTTGAGATGAGATGATTAATATAATAGAGGTGAGGTACCACCTCAAAATGTTGACCGTAAGAAATTTACTAATTGTTTTTATGGGGATCAAAAGATGATGACTTCAAAGTTGGTGGTACGTACGATATTTTTTTATAAAGAAAAGAGAGACAGCACAAATGTCGGGAGAGAGTCGGGAAGGTGTCTGAGACCGCCCTAGCTATAAGGTTGAGTTTGTTGTTTTCACTACTACTTGTTTTACAATTTCAAAGCTTAAATCCCATTAAGGTTAAGTGGCTAGAATTTCAAAGCTTCCCATTAAGTGTCTGTGAATGCATATTCACTCAAACTCTGACCAACATGGTCCTCTCCTTAACTGTAATCGACTTGATGGTCAAGATCTAAGACTTATGTGTTCATTTCTTTTTTAATATTTCAAGTCCAAAACTATTCAAGATCTGAGACTATGCTCTTATTTTAATCGGACTTTCTGGAAGTGAGTGGTGGAATTAGGTTTCAAGATTAATCAAGGTACGTGCGCGTAAACTTGCTCGGACACCAGAGTTATATATACTCCCTCTGTCCTTAAATAAGCGTCTGGCCTCAAACTTAGATCTTTAAAAATATGCATTTTTTTCCGTTAAAAAAAGTCCACAATTTAAAAGAACTCGTTGATATCTATTGATTTGTGAAAAAAATTAAATTTTTTTAACAAAAAATACATCTTTTTAAAGATCTGGGTTAGTGGACCAGACACTTATTTACATACAGAGGGAGTTAAAAAGTTCCTCCCCCATCTCTCTCTACTGTTTTTAAGAAGCAGAGAAGACAAGAAAATTAATATTGCCATGAGATGAGAGGACAGAAAACAAACAACCATTTTTCCTCCTAGTGAGAGAGAGGGGTGCTGGGGGTGGGGATGTTTGCTTGTGAATGCAAAAGAAGATTGTGTTCTCTTTTGTTGCATTATTAATTAGTTACGTAGTGACGGTGGAATTTTTCTATTGGTGTTCTTGGGGATGGTGGTCATATGCGTGAAGAAAAAGCGAGCTGATAAAGTAAGAAAAAATGTAGATGTGTACTTGAAAATAATTTTAAAAAGGTGAGGGGAGGAATTCTTGTGAATTGGAAATGCATGGGCTAAAGAGACAACCGGCGCTGCGGTCGGCATACGCCTCGCTTGTTTGAATCTCACATTGTCCATGTGGGCATTCACGTCAATTGTGGGAAACCAATATTAGTGGAGTAGTATTGATTAATCATGTTTTAGTTTCCAGTTAAATGTACAATTAGAAATTTAGGAAATGTGGACCAGTGATTTTAATGATCAAAGTGTCAGCCTAGTGTGTGTGTGTTTAACTTTTTTATGCTAGCGTAGGGGAAAACTATTTAATCAATCAAGACCTCTGTAAGTAGCTGGTGGAACTGGTCTGTCAAAATTAGTCAAGTTGTGCTTAAGTTGGTCGGACACCTGAATTATCAAAACAAAAGGGAAAACTATCTGAAGCATGGCATCTAAAAACTAAGGTAATTGTAGTCAAGGGCGGAACTATGAGTATAGTGGGGTGAGCTTTAGCCCAAGTCAATTTTGAAAAAAAAAATTATGGCAAAATGACAGCCAATGATATATTTTGATAATTAATATCCGTTAAGAATATGCTGAGAACATTTGTTAATGCTGAAAATGTCATTGGTGGTTATAAATTATCAAAATGCGTCCTCAGCCGTCATTTTCCCAAAAATTATATGTAAAATTAGCCCAAATAATTTTAGCCCAACCCATTTTACCCACCAACTTATTTTAACCTAAGACAGATTGCATTTCTAGTTCCGCCTTGTAGCTAATTTGAAATTCGAATGATAATTGTATATGAGCATCTAATGCTTGGGTTTCTTTGCCTATCCTAACGTGCACAACGTTGAAAGAGACAAAGTACAATAGGTGGCCTTCAGCCACTATAGAGGGTGCATGGGTGGGCTTTAATTATGGCCTTGTGGAGTGAGTTTGGCCATTTGGGTTAATTATTACTAGATCTGTGTTGGCTTACAATTAGCCCCTAAATTAATCTCGATCATCCGTTTATGCATACATTAATAGATCTATAAACTTGGGGGGAAAGTTCGGGCAACCCTAGAGCAGGCCTAGATTGTTTTTAGAGAGTTTTCAAGATAAGAAAAACCTTCATACACAGTCCCGATCCCTCCTAAAATTAATTTTCAATTCAATTCGATCCTAAATAAAAAAGGGTATTAACAACTTCTACTACCCCGCTAGAGGATGGTGGGATTGGTTTCTCATGATTAGTCGATTGGATAGGGTACCAATGTGAAACAAATGTAGAGAATTAACTAGCAACCTCGCTATTAATCTTTCGGTACTATGAAAATATCAATCCAACCTTATTTCGAATCCCGCCAAATTTGTCACGGTTCAAACGGGCCCTTGGAAACCCTTAAAGCAAAACATTTGAACATGTGAGCCTCTAAAGATTTTAAATAAAAAAAAAAAAAGAATGGTAGATTTCATAATTTCGGAAAATTAGGATCTTCAACCAATTTGAGTGCATGCATGCATCCTACTTATTGTGGAGCCTAAAACAAGCATTTCACTTGTCAGCTGATACTCTCATATCCGTTAAAATAAACGGACCCAGATATATATCAGGACAGGTTATTTACTCGGTACTGAAAATTTGTAACATGTGGATAAAATTGATAAATAACCTGAATATATAATGGTAAAGCCTAGCCAAGCAATTGAGCTCATAGATACAGTATATTGGGAATCGATTCCCTTGCTAGGACATAGGGATGGCAAAGTGAACTGAACCGATGAGTACTCATATTGTAACCGAAATTTTTCTCCGAACCATAACCGAAAAATTCTCCGTGGATATGGTATGGGTATGGTTGAGGCCTTGGATAACCAAACGGGTATCGGTTCGGGTATGGTTTAGCAAATCCCCGAACCGAACCGATATATATGTCCATAAATTTAGGGACCAGATTGTTGCTCTCTAGCGACGTCCAAACATACATACTCCTCTCTCTCTCTCTCTCTCTCTCTCTCTCTTTGTTACTCCCTCTTTTTTCTCTCATTGATCAGAATCCACCAAAAAACTTGAAATCGTTCAAAATTTTCAGATTCACCCACAGCAGTTGTCATTTGGTTCGGGGATTACCCGAATCCCGAATGATTTGGTTATAGTTTCTTGTTGTTCTCCCTGTTCGGGTATCGGGGCGGATATGAGTAGAGGTTTGGTTTCAAGGATCGGATACGAAATTCTCCATATCCGCCCCGAACGCCCTTATTGCCATCCCTACAGTAGGCCAATGTGATTGCGGTTTGTGCATGTGGAGAAAATTTTGTCAGCTTTTCGCAATTTATTGATTTTTGAAAAGCTTAGGGGAGTGGCCCTTCCACTTTTTGACATTTGTTCCATTCCATACGAAGTCGTGGACAACAAGTATGGCCTATCTTCCATTCTCATTGACGTTTTGATTTCTAGAAAATGTCCGAAATACCCGAAGGGGTGTCAATCTTGTTTTTTTTTTTTTAACACAAAAGGGTAAGAGAGTAATTTCACCTACCACCTCTACTAGGCAATTACTAACTAGGGAGGGATATGAGGATCATCTTAAACACGTGCACACACTTAACCCAAACTCCCGATGTGAAAGCTAGCCCAGATCACAAATTCAAGAGCCTTATTTGCATATTGGCAGGATTATAATGATCGAATTAATGGGCCTGAGACCTGGATCTAGCTCCCACACAGTAGCGTGCCAAGATATCTTATTAACTTTTTAAATGATTGTTTCATAACTAAATAGTCGGATTTCTTCATAAGGGTAGTTCTTCACATCCATTAGAGTTATTTTATCCTCCAATTTCTCTTTGTTTTGCTTATAGCATATGATCTTGAAGGACCATGATTTGTAAGAAGCGAGAACATGGGTCCCGTTCGGTTAAGATTCTTATTTTTTAGGTGTTTATTTTCCGTTTTTGCGAGACATGTCATTCTCTCACAATATATCATATTTATTCAAAAAATAAGTACTTAATTTTAGCAGAATGAGACCTAGACATCCACACAAAGAGAGACTATTATTTTGAAAATTACGTAAAAATTCCTCTTTTATTAATCCACTGTATATATGTGCTTTGTCTATGATCCGGCATTCATGTATCTTAAAAATAATACTAATTATATGGTACTGGGATTTTTAGTTAATTTCTTGTCAAACAAAGGAACCCATATCAAATGATATTTCTCTTAGCTTTGTTTTATTGTGCATGAAAATCCAACTTTTATTTGAATGCCTGATCCTTACGTATTTAACATTTTAAATGCCTAAAATCCAAAGGAATGAAGGACTATTCCTTGAGAATATGACTGTGAGGGCTCGTTTGGATGACGTATTAGGTTTGGAGGTATTATGTAAG
>BPLS01000613.1:407170-450136 GCA_019656275.1 Rhododendron kiyosumense
TGCAAAACTGGAATTTCAGGGCTTTTAAAAAGCTGCTTCTCAACCCCAATCATCATCAACACCATCCACCATCGGCGGGGATGCCATTTTTCAAGGGCCGATTGGCTTGCTGGTCGTTCAATAGGGATTAGTTTCTCCCACTATCCAAAAGATTCATACATCTTTCAAACCATCGCTTCGGCCACCATCATGGATCCCCAAAACAATATCGAAATTGTGAGCATAGCCCAGTTTGCCGTGAACGAACACAATTCGGAAAGAGAAGACGACGAGGCGGAGGAGGCGACGGCGGAGAAGGGGGCTAAGGGTAATCTTCGGTTCGTGGAGGTGCTGGAAGCCAAGCTTGAATATGACCGGGGAAGAACCAAATTTATCATCACGTTCTGCGCAGTCGACGAGGAGGATTGCGCCGGCGGCCTCACCAAACATTACAGAGCAATTGTTTACCAGTCGACGACCAATGGTGTCCTCACGTTGAATTGGTTGGGCCCAAACTCTACTCCCTTCCAGGACAGGGTTATAAACGGTAAAGTTCTTCCACTTTTTTCATGTTTAGTGGAGTATCTTTTTTCCCTTCGTATTTTCATCTGCTATCGTGCTTTCTTCTTCTTTTATTTTTTTTTATCCTCGCCCACTTTTCAGCTTTTCCTTCTTCAACATTCCTACACGAACATAATTCAAATGCACCTTTGTATTTAGGAAAATAGAAAACAGAAGCATAAGTAGAAAACTGAATAGGGCACTTAGGGGAGAAAATAAAAGGCTAAAAGGGTTGGTGGATTTCTGATAGGCGCGTAAATGTTCACATAAGCGCCCCTTAATTTATCCTCGCTAAGTCCATTTATATTGTTACTCAATGCTTAATGCTTGATTTTTGTATTTTAGGTACTCAGAGGCTTTAACATTAGGGATGTTAAAGTGAACCGAACCGATGGGTACTCAAACCTAACCGAAATTTTTTTCCAAACCATAACCGAAAAATTCCCCGTGGGTATGGGTATAGTTGAGGCATTGGATAACCGAACGGGTATCGGTTCGGGTATGGTTTAGCAAATCCCCGAACTGAACCGAAATATATATATATATATATATATATATATATATATAGGAGTCCAATGGTCGAAGTGCATGTCCATAAATTTAGGGACCAGATTGTTGCTCTCTAGCGACGTCCAAACATTCGTACTCCTCTCTCTCTCTCTTTGTTACTCCCTCTTTTTTTTTCTCATTGATCAAAACCCACCCAAAAAACTTGAAATCGTTCAAAATTTTCAGATTCACCCATAGCAGTTGTCATTTGATTTAGGTACCCGATTGGTTCGGGGATTACCTGAAGCCCGAATGGTTCGGTTATGGTTTCTTGTTGCTCTCCCCGTTCGGGTATTGGGCCGGATATGGGTAGGGGTTCGGTTTTAGGAATTGGGTACGAAATTCCCCATATCCGTCCCGAACGCCCCGATTGCCATCCCTATTTAACATTCTAATGGACCTTATGAATACTCCTACTGTGCACACTCCTGTGCACGTAAATCTTGGAAGTGAATTGGATGCAGAAGAATACATGAATTATTTGTACAGATTCATGTTTGGTGGGCCCAAAGACTTCCTATTTTGATTTATAATTGGACCACGCAAAAAAGGCCTAAGCCATTCTCGACGGATCCGGGGGCTCTGCTGCCCGGGGGGCGCAGGAGCCCCAACCCAGCCCCTAAACGCCATCGTTTTCGTTAAAAAAAAAAATCTTAACAACCAACTTGCAATCCTATGGAGCAGAAATGTAATTATGAGAGCTTTAGAGACAAAATTTGATTACGTCTCTTTAGAATAATATAATCAGAATAATAAGATCTTCACACCCGTTTTCAAGATCTTTGCACCGATTTAAATGGAGTGAAAAATTTCACACTTGACTTAATTTTTTGAGACCGTTTATATATTAAAAAATATAGTTAAAAAATTAAGTGTTCTAATTTTTAATCCGTTTGTACGAGTGTGAAGATCTTATTATTCTGATTATATTATTCTAAAGAGACGTAATCATATTATTCTAAAGAGACGTAATCAAATTTTGTCTTTAAGGCTCTCATAATTACATTTCTGTTTTATAGGATTGCAAGTTGGTGGTTAGAATTTTATTTTTTAAAGAAAACGGTGGCGTTTAGGGGCTGAGTTGGGGCTGGGCAGGGGCTCCTGCGCCCCCCGGGCAGCAGAGCCCCCGGATCCATTCTCGACTGTGGGCATGGCCCACCATATTTGGAGAAAAGATTTTTGCTGGAGCCTTGGAGCCCACTGAGGAGGGAATTAAAAAATTGGAAAATTTCACGTAGGCACCTGATCTTTCGCACAAATCGCACATAAACACCTGACCTTTCTTAAATTTCATATAAACACCTGAGCTTTCTAAAAACTCATCAATTCAACACCTGACCTTTATTAAATTTTATATAAACATCTGACCTTTCTAAAAACTCATCAATTCAACACCTACCGTCACCACTTCGTCTAAAACCAAATGGAAAAAAAGTTAAGTGCTCCAATTTTTTATTTGTTTGAACCAGTGCGAAGATCTTATTTTTCTGATCATTTTATCCTAAAGAATCATAATTAATTTTTGACTCTAAAACTCTCGTTAATTAGTCTTAAGAAAATCGTAGAATTAAATATCTCTTAGGGCTAACTAATGAGAGCCTTAAAGTCAAAAATTAATTATGATTCTTTAGGAAAAAATGATCAGAGAAGTAAGATCTTCGCACTGGTTTAAACGGATTGAAAATTGGAGCACTTAATTTTTTTAACCATATTTTTTACTATATAAACGATTTATACATGGTTGAAAAATTAATTGCTCCAATTTTCAATCCATTTAAACCAATGCGAAGATCTTATTTTTTTGATCATTTTATCCTAAAAAATCATAATTAATTTTTGATTCTAAGGCTCTCGTTAGTTAACCCTAAGAGATATTTGATTATACGACTTTCTTAGGGCTGACTAACAAGAGTTTTAGGGTCAAAAATTAATTATGATACTTTAGGATAACATAATCAGAGAAATAATATCATCGCATCGGTTTAAATGGATTGAAAATTGGAGCACTTAATTTTTAAACTATATTTTTTAATATATAAACGATTTATACATTGTTGAAAAATTAATTGCTCCAATTTTCAGTCCGTTTAAACCAATGCTAATATCTTATTTTTCTGATCATTTTATTTTATCTTAAAGAATCATAATTAATTTTTGATTCTAAAGCTCTCGTTAGTTAGCCCTAAGAGATAATTGATTATACGACTTTCTTAGGGCTGATTAACGAGAGCTTTAGAGTCAAAAATTAATTACGATTCTTTAGGATAAAATGATCAGGAAAATAAGATTTTAGCACTATTTCAAACAAGTAAAAAATCGGAACACTTAACTTTTTTTTCGTTTGGTTTTAGACGGAAGGGTAACGGTAGGTGTCGAATTGATGAGTTTTTAGAAAGGTCAGGTGTTGAATTGATGAGTTTTTAGAAAACTCAGGTGTTTATATGAAATTTAAGAAAGGTCAGGTGTTTATGTGCGATTTGTGTGAAAGGTCGGGTGCCTACGTGAAATTTTCCCTTAAAAAAGAGTCGGCTACAACACTTATAAAGGTAACAAGAACATTGGGCGAGGGAGATACACGCATTATTGGAGAAGAAAAACAGAGGGCTGCGCATGCACACCGAAAGCACCGTGAGAGTCAGTCACAACAGTCAATAGAGAGATCAGCGCGATGTTCTCTTCTCCGACGATGTTCAACTAAACTCATTTTTAGGGTGTAGATGAAGTTCGAACTCTGAGTAACGATGTTTATATTTTGATTTAGTGTTGTGTTATTCAAATCGTGATTGTATGACTTGAGGATTTATTTGCGGTTCTCTATTAAATCTTGTGTATGATTTTCTAGATTTTCATGCATGTTCATACAACGGTTCTTAATTGTTTTGTGATAATTGAGTAAGAAGGGTTATGCTCCGTAAGACGCGCTGTGCTATTAGACGGTTTGTGCCATAGAGACGGATTGTACTAGTAAGACGGTTCGTGTTAGGCGATGATACCCCATGCTATTTGGTGATTCATAAATATTTTTAGGCGATACCGTGAGAGCCCGCAAACCCTAACGATATCCGGATTGATTCAAATAATTAACCTTTATCATCTTATAGAAATTGTTACAACTGATCGAGTGGATTCGAAACCATCTTTTCTCTCATAAACTCTCGTTATTTCTTAATTGCTTTAATTTAATTTAGCTTTTAATATTTTCAAAATCCAACAACAAATCCTTTTCCGAATTAATTTAGAAATCGATTGAAATAACTGCAGCACAGCCTTTGTAATCTCTGAGGAAGATACTCGGAGTATTTACTGCTATTTTTTAGATAGTAGTAATTATTCTGTTTTATTAATTATTTTTGATACGGAAACGACCCGATCAATTTCATAAATGAGGAGCCACTTTGTCTAATGTAGGGTTGGCAATGGGGCGGGTAGGGGGTGGATACCACTATCCCCGTCCCCGATCTCCAAACCCAAATCCATCCACATCCCCTCCCCGATCCCCACCGGAGTGATCCAACTGGATTACAGGTAAAACCGGTGTTCTTAATCCGGTATCCTTCTAGCAAGACGCCAAGAACAAACAATACATGCAGAGCTCTTTAAAACTTTGGTTTCTTAGTCTCTCAACAAGACGTTATTTCATGAGTTTCCGATGTGAATAATATTTATCAGACGTGAATAATATTTATTTGACTAGAACTATCGATTTGAGCTCTTTTTTCTACTAATCTTTTATCCGTGATAAGTGAATTCAATTACTTCTATGTTAATTGACAATGAGATTTAGTTTCTTTCTTTCTTCCTTACTTAGGTATATAGAGTACTCCTATATAATTTGCATTTATAGGAGTAGCCTTGGTGGTGTATAATGGTGGGGGTGGTAGCCTTGGTGGTGTATTTTAATAATAAGAAAGGGAAGGGGAAGCTAAGAAAAATTATAAGAGTATTTTATTGGTTGTTATTTGGCCAAAAATGAGTTTGGTTTGCAAAGCGGGCCGTGTGTTTTTTTGGTTCTTGATTGTTATTTGGCCAAAGCGGGCCGTGTGTTATTTGTGGACTCGCGTGTTATTTGTTCAAGTTCTAGCATTCCAATGACTCTCTAGGAATGAGTTTTGTGTCCGATCGATTACAGTTTGTGATCTTGAAAATATTGTTTACCTATTTTTAGAGCTCCCCAGTCTCATTCCAGACAAAAATCATGTTAACCAAATATCATTTGATAGGAGAGGTCTATGAGTGTGGCACATCGTTGAAAAGTAGCAATCCATTCGGTTGCCTTACATGCATGCTATGTGAGATTTCGTGCAAGCTGTTGTGTTCTTGGACTTTCTCTATTTGATAGGTAGAGCTTGCTCTATGTTTTGATTGTGCTGTGTATTGAAAACATGTTGCCGTACAGATATTGGTCAATACAATTAGCTTGCCCACTCATGCTCTTTTCTTAGCAATGAAATGTTATTGCTTTCTATAATCCCATATCAAAATTGAAACTTTTCAAGCGGCCTAGCAGGTAAAAAAATAGGATGACTGATTTTATCACAAGTTTGATCTCTCTCTCTCTCACACACACACATCTCCGGTCTCCCCCATCCTCCACCCACACCTACGCTCACCACCATGGAGTGATTTGGCCCCTCTTCTTTTCTATCATACATCTCCTCTAGCAAAATTACGGCAACGACAACAACCAGGGGTAAAACGTACTACTTCAATAGCCTTTTATTCTTTTAGTCAATTCTTAACTTGGGTTTCAAACATGATTTTTTATCTTCATAAGTAGCATCCATGTTTTTGTTAAACTTTGCATTCAAGGTGTTTGCTAAATTGAATAATTAAGTTAAGGCCCATTCCTTTTTTTTTTATTTACGTGGCTTTTAGTTCACTGTCAAAGGACATGAACAAAAGACAAAAAGAATTATGGGCCTTCAGAAATTTATTTGGTTTGTTATTGGCTTTTATTAAGGAGTTGTGAAATTTTTTTTGTTTTATTGATAGTATCAAGTGTAGCATGCATAATGGCCTTTGTAATGACCATTGGCTTACTTGGTTCGTTGTTTGGAATGGTTTTAGTAGGCAGAGTGATTAGTTTTTGGGTTAAGATATGGGTAAGTTAAATTGGCTAAGAATCACTCTTCCGTGCAAATCATGTTGGTAAAAAACGGAATTAGAGGAATCTATAAAATTAATGTGATGTTCTGTCGATCTATAAAATATAGCAATACTTTATAATATAGATGTTTTGTCAGGAAAATGGAGTGTAGATACTCAAAGAGTATCTTTCTCAATTTTATGGATACGCATATGTGTTTATTATTCCTACTCCATAACCTATGTACCATGAAGATTGTGGCTCTGTGGTAACCTTTGTGTTAAAAGTTGATTGGTTAGAAGAATATTTGCATCATTTCCAAAGGTACTAAGTTGTCCTTCTCCTTCCATTGTCACACGTAGATTATACATAAACTGGTTTATAAATTGTGATAAATCTAATAATTCTCGATATTCTTTATGCAGGAATGTCGAGGACTGGCAAAGGACCGTTGCGATCATCGTGAAAACATCGTTGTTAAAGCATTGTAGAATGGTCCAATAAGATTTTAGTCAATTTAACTTTACTGGATTTTTAATATGCGTGTTGTGTGATTTATGAATTTTCAACAAATTTTACCTATGCTTTGCTTATTTTATTTATATGAATTGACTTTGCCCCTGTCCATTTTGTTATGAACAATACTTTAAGTTGTGCAGATTGAGTAAAAAAATTGAAACATAATTTTTAGATCACGACATCGATCTATAACTTAAAATGGTCACTCTTTTAGCGCTAATAAACATTCGTCACAATGGCACTAAAATTATAATCAATATCACATTACTCAAACTACTGGTATTCACAAAGTGTATCAATAATACATTACTCAAACTATGGTACATCGGTGTTTTTTGATTTGATCAAGATTTATGCATTTGAGTTTGTTCTATGCGTTAATTGGTTAAATTTGTTGTTCAGTTTTAATTTGTGTGTGCTGAATGTTTGAGCCGTGCCTTCAGGCACGGACATTCGCTAGTTTATGTATATGCTGTAACTTATTATATATATATATATATATATAAATAAACGGGATGGGGCGGGGCGGGGCTCATACCCATCCCCTACCAATTTTCCATTTTTTTAAAAAAATCATTCTCATTCCCTACCCGATCTCCGAAAAATCCCCGAATTCCCAACCCATTTGGGGTGGGAAATGAGGCGGAATGGGGCAGGGCGGCCGGTATTGCCATCCCTAGTCTAATGGTTGAATATGACGATTGACTTCTGTAAGCACTATACCACTAGCATCAGCAAGAGCAATTAGAGTTGAACCGAAAAAAGTTTAAGCTCCATCCGTTGGTTAGATTAACGAAGCACCAGCCTTGATCTTTGTAGCCGAAGAATAGAGAGAGAGAGGGGGGGAGGAGGCAGCCTGTGTTAGACACATGGTGCTTCCCTACGGGTGAAAGGGATACTGAGAAAATTGATTATCGAGTCATTTGACGTACGCACACCCATACTGGAAAAGAAGAAAAGGTTTTACAACAGTCACCATTAAGTAAGTACAGTGGAGAGACTGATAGGCACAAACATTTCCGTTTAACCAATCAAATCAAAATTTTCCTCCCATGTACGTTTGAGTCCACAAAAGAAAATGTTAGCTAAAGCGTTGTCCCTTTCAGAAGATTATGTATTCAGGTCAGGGACTTCACATCTTTCATCACTCTTCCACCCTACTTGTATACCTGCTATGCTTTTTCATTCAAGTTCTCAATGTGTGGATATGCTGTTATATTGTTTGACAACATGCATTCTCTCTAACTCTGACCCTGGAACTTGAACAAGTCCCTGCATAGACAACATAGATGGATGGTAACGTAATGCGGCTAATGTGCGGGTGCAGAATGGTGTCAATGCACAATCTGTGAAGTTTAGAGACTATAAATTATAACCTTGCCCCTGAATGATTTCATTCATAGTCTTGTAAGAAGGCTTACGATACCAAACTTTTGGTGAGGAGAAAGGCATGTGTGTATCTATCCCAGATTCTTCTTCTTCTTTTGGGCTGCTTTTTTTTTGGGTTGCCGGGAATTTTGCTTGCATATTTCTTTCCTGCTGCCTTTTTTTCTTTTTGTTTAGTCACCGGGAATTTTCTTGCATATTGCTTTCCTGAATTATTTTATTTTTTACGGCATAGAATTGGTAAATAATAATATCTTATTAGTATTATTTACTGTATAATTGCCAACAAAAAAGTAGCCTATCAAGTAACCAACATTTCACTACTTTGAATTTGTAGTGGATGAATAGTCTATATGGCGGTGGGAAGAAACCTTGGTCACATACTGCTGGTTCGTGAGTGGGAGCGGGAGTGTGAAAGTGCTTTTCTTAAACATTCCATACTATTAGGGGCGGAGTCAGGATATACTGGCAGTGGGGTTAATTATTTACAATAAAATAAATTCTCTTTTTCGTACTTGATGATCTGGAATACACTGAAATGCCAAATAGAAAGGAGTGCAACATATAATCATCTGCAATTTTGCTGCAAAAAAATACACCGAAATGCCAAACATTTTATAAAGGAGTTAAGTAGAAATCTATTCATAACATATAATCGTGTTTGCAATTGACCCATACGATATTCATATTTTGTGGATGTCAAGTCAATGCACAACAACACAAATAAAATTCTTCTTGCCCAAAAAAACACACAAGTTAAATTCTTATGAGATTATCAATCACAAGGTCCAAAAGTAATTTGCTTTCCAAAAAAAAAAAAAAGAAGGTCCAACTAAGTAACACAATGACGTATAATTCCTTTACCCGCATAGTTTTATAAAATTGGGGGAAAATTTTCCTAATATGTAGCCAAGAACTTTGACTATGACAAACCCAACTAAGGTTTCCCAAGTTGGGGGATGAAGAAGACAAAAAAACATGAGCTGTGAAGGGCCAGGTGCTGTAATTTTTGCTGCTCTTTGGGGCAAGAATACATTTTACATATGGGGCAAGTTAATTAAATTCCCAAAGAAATCACACTTATCCAATGAAAACTTAACACCTTAGTGGGGTCAAGGGACCCCCCCTTGATCCTTAATCCCTCTACCCATGCATACTACTACAATTCGTGAGAGCGGGGATTGAGAGCAGGTGCGTCGGCAGCTTTGAAGGACTGTGTGACATAGGAAGAAACAACAGCTATGTTTTAACGCATGTTTTGACTTTGCTTGTGCATTATTTGTTGCACAATTTAAGTCTTGTAATTGATGATCATATGTTTGTGTGTTAGCATGTGTATGATGTTAATGGTTTGACATATAAGGATAAGGCTTTACTGGGAATTGCCTTTGATTTCCCTATCGTACTTCCTGAATGCCAATTTCATGCATGTTTTCTGTTTGTTTTTATTATAGTACTTCAGTCTCGGCAAGTTTCAGTTTCAAACAACATTAATAAATCTTGGGCAAGTTTTTCTCATGAGATTGTAGTTTAAAGCCTCTTACTTGTAGTGATGGAGTTTCTATTTCTTCCTACTGCCAAACGGCCTGTGTAGTTTGGATATTGTCAAATGTCACCCAATTGTGTAATCTTTTCCACTGTTGGGAGCGATTGTTGTGTCATTTTTACTTTGACCGCTTCAACCAATTTAGTGGCACAATTGTTAAGCTTTGTGGGGAAACTGATTCTTGAAATTGAAAATGAACTATTCTGTGTGGTGTCTTAGCAGGTCATCTTTGTTGAGACTTGGAGGCTGTGGGATAATTGCGTGGCAATTAATGCTTAAATTCGTTGATAATGTACAGTTGTTCGTATCTTAATTTGATTGATTTTATGTTTTTGTTTAAGCAGGTGCGCACCGATCTGGGAAGGTGGCAGTGAAGATGCATTAATCGTATCAATGTTCAAGTGTTTGTGAATGGTGTTTTTGCCGGTTTAACTTAATGTTATGTTTTTGCTGGTTAATTTGGGTTATGTTTGAGTCGTGCACTTTAAAACTGATGTAGAAGCACACAGATGAACTTAAATTATGTCTTATATTTTCGTATTTTGTATAACTTTTGTTTGGACTTGAAGACCAAATATGCTGCCCCCTGTGTTTTGTAGAAAACAAGGCGGTTTTGCTGCCAAAAATGTAGCCAGTAATTGACAGTAACGGCGAAGATAAATACAGGTATCTAGCACTTCCTAACACAAACCCTAGTTTGACATCACTTCTCTAGAAACCACAGTCAATACAACCAACACAAATTCAGAACCAAAAATAAAAGCACCCACGAAGCGAACTCCAATCAAAGCAACACGATAAAGACGAGAACAAAAAGATATTTATTCTGAAGATCAAAAAAAAAAAAAAAAGGAGATTTATTCTACATGAAAGACTCACCTCCATTGAGCCAAAATCAGAACTTTATAAGTAATTATTGCCCACCAATAATACTACCATCCAGTTCATACAACTTGGGAGAATCTAGAACCAAAGCCGGCCACTTAGCAAATCAAATTCAAAGCAGAAACAAAAGGGTCTGTTCACAATTGGTACTTTGTTATGTTTTCTACTAAAAATATTCAACTTCTGTGAGCACTATGCCGCATCCCCAAAAGATGTTATCAGATACTACTATTATACAATTACAATTTGACTTTGCTCAATAGATACAATACACTCACACTTTGGCACCTGGTGTAACAGCTTTTGTCACAACAACAAGCGCTAGTTTAACTTGTGGGTAGTGAAATAATAGTGGCGGGCGGCAAAGTGACTCCGTTACCTATTCCATTAAGAACCACAGATTCTGCATTCATTGATTTACGATTCATGTAATTAACGACATTGATATTCTTGAAAGGTATTCTATTTGCTTGTAACTCTCGTCTGATACCAGATAAAGCAAATCTTGGTCTTTGTTTTTCTTGTGATGGACCTGGAAGAGGAGGAACATGTCAAGCATCAGCTTGAGATCATGTTTTCTTTGGCCTATAATTAAGATGTACAATGCTTTAGTAGTCATTTTTCCATATTAGTTGGAAAATCCAGTCAGATGATTGGGCCCATATAAGTGATCAGGGAATAGTAATTCACAGTAACAGCAAAGATAAATACATGTATCTAGCATTTACTAACACAAACCCTAGTTTGACATCACTCCTCCAATGGACGCCATCCCGTAGTTGGGTCAAGGGAGCCATCCGTGTTGAGTTTGACAAAGTTTTCCTTTGGAGGAGTTCAACCAACATTAATACCACTCTTTCGGTTACTGACTTGTTGAGGCACCAAGAAAAACATCTCCCGGGCTTTATTCCTTATGGTATTAGCAATGATCGTTGGGCTTGGTAAACTTGAGTTGGAGTTACAATCAAATAGGTGTCGGTTCCTATCATTCCAATGTGCCATGCATATGGCAAAAAGAAAAATAATTTACATAGGATACCTGTTTGATCAGTCTAACTAACACTAACATTTTCCTGTAGTATGGCAAAAAAAAAAGAGAGGAGGATCAACAAAACAATTCTTGTCTTAGGCAAGATTTAACCTCTTGACTTCTGGCACAAAAAATACACTTTTGCCTACTCTTTCCCTAAAACAAAGGTTATGAACACTCTCTCTATATACATCCAAAATCCAACCATTCCTCTCTTCTTCTACTCCACAGCCACCGCCCTTGCTGGCTTGCTATTTGTGCAACCCCAAGCATCAACGGTAGTTATCCCAAAATTAGCTAGAAGACGAAGAAGGAAGAACAATAACATTAATGTTAATATATATCACAATCGAAACTTGTTAAGAAGTACAATCCATATTACTTGGCTATGAAATGAGTGATCGATGTTGGGACCTCTCTCTCTCTCTCTCTCTCTCTCTCTCTCTCTCTCTCTCCCGTCTATAAAATGCGTGATCACTATTAGCACCCCTCTCGCTCTCTCCGCCCAACAAAATCACCTTTAGAGAAAACTCTTTTGTTTCACTTTAAAGTGAAACGGCAAGGAGCATTTGTTTTTTCAGTAACGCATCGCCTAAATGAAACGAGGTGCCATGAAGATCGATGAAAATCTACTGACGGTGAAAATAGCTGAAAGCAAAAAATGGAAATTTCGGAGTTAAGAATGTGGTTAGTGGATAGGTACTGTTTCCAACAGCCGGGTACTCATGTGAATACAAATTATTTATTATGTCATGTTTTTTTATCCTTCTTGTTGTGAATATTTTATTTGAATGCATGCATAGTCCCGGGAAAAAGTAACTATGGATGGCCATGTTTACCGGTGGTATTTTGCCATGGCCCATGGATTAGTTGGGCTAGCTAGTTCACGTTTCTCATCAGCTGTTCAATTACCAAAATTTGTTTTCAGATTTAAGACATCTATTACTTACAACCCCGCTCATGCCGGGCGGGCCTGGCACTAAAAAATGGTGCCCGACACCCTTATACACCGTGCAAGATTACTGAATAATTACTTAGAGAGGAAGAGTGTTGGGGCAATATGTGGCGGTGTCCAAAGAGTGCTCAACAATTATTTGTCACTGAGGAAGCGGTTTGGATCAAACCCTCACCCACCACATACCAAAACGAAATACAAATTTCTCTCCTTTTCTGTGTACTAGGTCCTATCTCGTGCAAGGCACGAGAATCATGCCCGTTGAAGAGGGTGTTTTTTGCCCGTTGCAAAGGACGTTTTTTTTTGTGTTTTGGGGTTGAAATGGATGATGTTTTCTGTTGGGGGTCATCTGGAAAAGCTTCTGTTGGCAATCACTCTGCACTTTGCATTGTTTTGTCATGCTGGTCTGAAGTCCACTGGCAGCTAAAAATACATGAAAACAGGTACTAACATAGGCCTGTAAGGATGACGAACGAAGTACACTTGCAGAGGAAACATGCGTGAATTGAGGATGCAGTGAGGAACAAACATAGAATAGATAGATCAAAAAACGCGCTGGTACGTCAAAATAGCTTATTAAAATTTTGGAGTAATATTTGCCCTTCAAACTATAGAGTTCAGGAACTGAAAATGACTTTCCCAAAGAAGTCTAATTTGCTGTCTGTTTAGCAAGAACAGCTTCGAGATATATACAGAAGACATGATTCTTAGAAGGTGAAAGTACGTAAACACCGTATCAACTATCACTTTTTTCCATGGAGACCCCCTCACATTTAAAAGCGTCCATACAGACCCTCTTAACTATTGGAAACGAAAAAAATGCTAACTCCGTTAACATAATTGAGGAAATGACTAAAATACCCTTTTTTATAAGGCAAAAGTACATAAACACTCTCTCAACTATCATTTTGTTCCACGAAAATCCCCTAACATTTATATTATACGTTTATTCTATCAATAGTTGTTCTAATCATTTTTTTAGTTTTATACAATTTTTTTTCTTACATCAATCTTTTTTAAGGGATCTTCTGTATATAACCCTAAAATTGCATGTTCACTTATTTCATTCATAAAAGATCAGATTCCACAAAAAACAATGCGAAAACTGTGGCGTGATAGTGGCAGGTGTCGTGGTGGTTCTTTTGCTGATAAGAAATGAGAAGGAAAGAAGATGAGGGGAAGGGGAGAGGTGTGGGAGAAGAGAAGTGGAGGAGAATGGTGGTGGCAATCGACGACAGCTGTTGGGTTGCTTTTCTCATCTCCTTCTTTTAACTTTTCTTTAGAGATAGAATGTATGTATTGGAGAAGAGAGAAAAAAAGGTCGCCGGAACTAGTGGTTAGTTGGTGAGGGTATAAAGAGAGAATAGATGGAGGGAGAGAGATTACCTGTGATTGAGAGGGGAAGGAGAATACAATCCTTTGAAGTTTTAATCCAACCATTGATTTTAATGGTTGAGATGGAGTGTTTTTTTTTAAAAAAAATTGTGTAGGTGGAACCGAGCCTATGTATATATATATATATATATATATATATATATATATATATATGAACCAAAGTTTCAAATTTGTTTGCTAATTTTGGATTTTGATTAGAGGCTATTTGTAGAGGGAAAAAAGAGAAGGGTTAGAGGGGGTGTATGCATGTAATTTAACAATGGTATTTTTATCCAATTTATGGATGAGGGGGTTCATCACAAATGATTTAGAGACGGAAGGGTGTTACATGCGTAACGGAGATTAGTTGATGTAGAGACCCGTATTTATTTTGTCAATGTTAATATTTTATAAATGCATGATTAATGATTAATGATAAAGAAATATGAGATAATGGTGTTTAAGTGATTTGGGGATAGAGTGATGGAATTGATTGTAGAATGGTGTAAAGTGTGATTTCTATATATATTGGTATATATAGGAGGGCGAGGGAGCAGAGAATCATTTTCTCTTCCCATCTCCCTCACGTCTCTCTCTCTACCTCTCGGTCTCTCTCTCACACTCTCACTCTTATCCAAAATCTCACCAAAATACCTCAAAATCTTCATAAAATAACCTCCATTCCTCATTCTACGTGTGATTTTGGGCTTGCTCTTCATCGATTAGAGCTCGGTGTGGTGTATTTTGGTCGGATCGAGGTTTTCGGAAAACTAGGGCTAGTAACTTCTTGGGTTTCATGCTTTGACTTCGAGGTAGGGATTCTACCTTTCAATATATGTAAAAGATATGTCTTCTATCCTTGAAATCGTGCCTATTGTTATTGTTGTGGTTATTCGTTGAATCCTCAAAAATCTACTAAAAATTTGTTTGAAATGTCATCGTATCGATACGAGCTTTTTGCCGTATCGATACCATAAGAAAACAGAAGCTTCAGAATTTCTGATTTGCTTGTTATATCGATACGCCATTTTGGCTATATCAATACTAGGAACTTATGGACAGTTTTTGCCACTTTGTTCCAAACTTTATCGTTTTGACCCCCGATTACTTCTAACTTGTTCTAAACACCTCCAAATCATCTCTTAACCTGAGTAATCGTATCCGTTGAGTTCATGAAGTATCTTTGTATATCTTGCCCTTGTTCGGTAGAATTTTACATTGAATACCCCCTTGAGTCACGAATGGAATGAAATGACACATTATGTGAGTACGAGATTCTTGGACACTTATCGACACAACGAGAACATTCGCGGCCCATCGACGGGTGGGTGCCTGGCAGGGGATATTGGGGTCCCATAATTAACTCGGCATGAGCTAATGTTCATATTGAACATTCAAGGCCCAACCTTCATCGTGGGTTTTTGGCAAGGGATATCGGGGTCCCATAATTAGCCCGACAGGAACTTCGGCTCAAGACACATATGATGAGATGGTTTCGGACACATGAAAGATGGGAATCATTCTAGTGTGAGATAAACAGTGATCATTAAGTTGTTGATTTAAGGTTATGAAGTCAAGAGTGTTGATTACCATATTGTCCTTGTTTGTGTTCATATCCTGTGATCTTCCTTGCATTTCTTTTGCATATAATGTTATATTAGAATTTTCTGCTTAGTTAGTGTAGCTCAAACCCTCCGTCATTTTCAAGTACTAGCTCAGACCAGTAGCTAGCATGACTGAATGCTTAGATGTGGACATATTTTGAAAGCTAACATGGAGAAGTTATTTATCCATCTTCGAAGGCGTGATAGTTGAGGAGGTCTGTATGGATGCTTTTAAATATGAGGGGGTCTCCATAGAAAAAAGTGATAGCATAGAGGAGGTGTTTATAAACTTTCACCTTCTTAGAATTGAAAACTATGTTAATAGTCTTTATGAGTTACATACTAAAACCAGAAGTACATTTTCTCATATTCATTTGAAGAAAGCACCAAAAGCCAAATATCACTTGGATCTTTAACAACAACAAAGACGAGATCAGAGTCTTCTCAACCTACTCTGTAAAACTTCTATGCCAATAGGCTGAAGACGGCCATTTTGCCGGGAAACTTTCCACTCGAAATTATTCATGCAGATAACAATTTTAGCAATGGTCTGGTCATGGAAGAATATTTTGAAACGATGTGCAAAAACCTGCGATATAGTTCTTATCAAGCAATGTAGGAAATTAACAAACAATATAGTTCTTATCAGTGTAAATTAGGAGAGAACCTGACTAAATGAGACTTGCGGGGTACAAGATGAGACCAATATAACTAAGGAAACCATATGCGAAAAAAATTCCTGCTACCATAAGTAACTAAAAGTATGAGAGTGAGCAAACGAATTCTTGCATTTTTACTTTTCTTTATCATGTCAGATAACCATTACAACAAAAGGGTGGTAGGTGGTTCCACCGAACAGATAGGAACACTCCTACCATCATGAACATTTTAGTCCAGAAGCAAATTAGGTTGTGCATGCAGTCCTCTAATAACTTTGGAGCTCTATTCCCTTATACGTACTTGACCATAGTTGCAAAGCAAGCTTCCTTCTGATACTGTGAATCATATGCAACAAAACCTCTCAAAATCTCGTATTGCCGAGGTTGCCGAGGTTTCAAAACCCAAATGTTCTCGGAAGCTGCACATTGCCCACAAAGAAGGGCAAGTAACAGGTGGGGAATAATTTTAGAGCGTTGGAGGCATGGTACCCCAGTCCTTAAGCATAGCCCAACTGTGAAGTCTAATCTTGATAGCAGGCCATCGAAAGAAACTATGCCTGGGAATATTTTAAATAGGAAACCGGAAAAGTTTGTGCCAGATTACTTGTAGCTTTTGTGATTTTTGGCTTTATCCAAACAAATAGAGTGCTCACCACTTCTAGCTCATTTAAATTGATATTCGAATGACAAAAGTTCACCCCAACTAAATCAACATTGAGACGTCTCGCACATTCTACAGCTTCCCTCCTTAATTGACACAACACGATGCCCTGCATAATACTCAAATTTTAAAATAGTTGTTCAAAAAAGTACGCACTCAAAACATAAATCACCCAACATACAATCGAGAAGCCATCTTCTCACTATTTTATATGGTGTCATGAATTGTGACCAACAATACTGATAGAAAATAAACGACTGTGTTTTCTCACTATCACGTTTCAAGGAGTTGGAAAGTAAAGCATGAGAAACAAGGACCTGGGTGAGGTTTACTTTTCTTCGTTTGTATTTTCATGGGCAATTTTGTTTTCTCTCGAAATCTCACAATTTTTTGGAGAGAACAAAGCAGGTTGGATAATATAGCTCTCTTCCTCTCCAAACTATCCCCCATTCCCACCATTTCCCAAAGGAACATGCACACGCGCCTTCTTCACTATACTGCAAGAAGGAATAATACACAATGTCGTCCAACCCTGCAGCCAACTGGAATCTAAAATTTCATTCAGAAGTATGACTTGAAGGCAACACAGTGCGATACTCTTCAAGATCCGCATGAGATAATTTTTCTATCCTAACATCAACAACAGTCTACGCGCCAAGACCTATGCGGAAGGCAAATACAATAAAGGGTTTCTATAGGACAAAACTCTAAAAGCGGAGCCAGCTGGGAATTTCCCGACTATTTGAAGATGGCTGGAGGTGGGGTCGGTTGATGGGCCCCGACAATCTTCTGAGCTTGAGTAATTTAATAGGAAAAATGACAGTCCATGACGTGTTTTGATAATTAATACCTTATAAGGATATGCTAACGTCAACAACAATACCCAAAGTCCAAGTTGATCTCAAGTTATTATGGGCCTTAACCAGGGCCCAGCTAAAGTCTTTCCAACAAACTGGCCTTGTAAGAAAGGGCTGTATTGTAGTATATGGTGACAAATGACTCATGTTTTGTTTGGTTTAGTGTTTGAAAAAAAATTTGAAAAATAGTAGGGGTAATAAGTGGAGAGAGATAAAAAGAGAAAAGTTGGGAGTAGGGGGAATTTAGGGGGAATTTTTTAAAAAATACTTTTTAAATTCTAAAGAGAACAAGGCATCAATATAATATTCCGAAGTACTAACAAAAAAGACAAATATGCATCGCACTATTAAATTAAGTTTAAAAACTGAATTTAGAGTTTCAAAAATGTGCTCAAACATTATTTGTTCATTAGTTAAATCAAATTTGAAGTTTTTATCAAATAGAGCTTCAACTTATCAACTCGTTTGGAAACACCACTTTGTGTATATTAAGTGGTAAATCAGATAACCATCACAATTATGCCGAAGAAACTAAAATCGCCATGGAACTTAAATTTTCTCATCCATTTTTGTGAAAAAGGCTCAAAACACAAAATGAATAGCAAAAAAAAAAAAAACCATTTTCCGAAACATAGTACTCCCTCCGTCCCTAAATAAATGTCCAGTGCGCAAAACTAGGCCTTACAAAACATGCATGTTTTTCGTTCAAAATTTTATTTTTTTTTCACAATTTAATAAAACTCATTGCTATCTATCAATTTGTGAAAAAATTTGATTTTTTTAACCAAACAAATGCATCTTTTTGAAGATCTAGGTTTACACGTCAGACAGTTATTTAGGGACGGAAGGAGTACCAATAACTCAAATTAGATCCGATCTATTAAAGCATTATACTATTAGATTCGGTAATTGACTAGACGTTAACGTGACTTTGTAATCTCAACAACCAAGGACTAGCCACCACGTGGTTGGGTGGTAGATTTACACGTGGCCCCTGGTTTTATTGTGAAGCTGTATCTGTTGAAGCCATTTTGCTGGTGCAATGAAAGTTTCCCACTGCCCACCACCAACAAATGAGGCCGGGGTAGGTAGTTGGATTTCCATAGTCTTTTTCATTTCCAATTTAAAAAGAAAAAAGAAAACCCACCCAACCAACACATGTGGGGATTTTCATATTCACGTCCCTTTCATCATATAAAAGCAAAACATGGTGGGGTTTATTTATAATTGGATATCCGGCCAGCTTATGCATACTTCTACTAATTTTGGGGTCTCGAAATTAACAAGTAGAAAAACCCTCTAGCGGTCTAGAGGTTTGAAACGTTTGACTTATATGAGATTCAAATATGGGATTTCATGTAAGATAAATGCTTATTTGTTTTCTCATACTCACTTACTTAACCACACTCAGGGTTAGCAATACATGGTGGAGTTGACAAGCACATTAACAAAGAATAAAAGGAAGGTTGTAAATATTCTTAAGTAATTCACATTTGAATGTGTAAATCCAAGGTGGGTTAATTGAATTATTTGTAGATGTCAATTGATTTAGTCTTTCGATTGAAAAAAAAAAATTGATTTGCTGTTTGTTTGTGGACAACGGAAAAAACAGACCCCACTGGGAACTATTCCTACCTCCTACAGTGTCTTTGTTTCCATTTCCATTTGACATTATTAATTAGGTACAAAATTAAATAGGGTATGGACGGTATGGTTTAAATCAAAGTTGATTTGGTGGTCCATTGGTTGGGGGCTAGACATTAAACTAAGTTCAAATCCTCCCTACTCCAATTTTCCTGAAACATTGCATTTTCCGGTCATTCACATTGAATAGCGTTGAAATCTGCTAATCTCTCAAGATTTTCTCGTGATATAGAAGGCCGAAAATTCACCAAAACTCATGTACAAACAAATTAGATAAACATAGTACTTATTTAAACTTGTCAAATTGCAAAACAAAATAGAACGTCAATGGATTGAAAAAATTGATTTGACAAAAAACATGTTCAATTACGTGACTCGATACTACTTTTGTATTCGATTAGGATCGATCCCATTAGACCTGATGACATAAAGACGCAACAATACAAATGGTGAAAAAGCTATAAACTTTTTTCTGAAAGAGATGGACGGATTGCTCTTATTTTTGCTTTTCTGAATTGGGAGATTATTTTAGTTAAAGTGCATGCGATGAACGAGGGCTATTTCAGATGATGTATTTGAATAAAATAGTGGCAGTGCACCGATGAAATCAATGTCCACTAGTGACTACTAGATGACTAGATGTCAACACAAAACAGTAAATAAATGCATAAAATACTAGCCGGAAAAGACACCCCACAAAACTGGTAGACCAATCATGAGAAAATGACAATAAAAAATAAAGACTTTTTTTTGACAACCAAAAAAATAAAACACTTGTATTTAATAGAGTAGCACAAATAATTTAGAGAGAGAGGGGGCGGAGGGGGCTTCAATTTTAAGCTTCTACAAATGATGTTGCAAGAGCAATAGAGAAAGTAAAGCACAAATATAATAAACCCTTCGGTTTTCCAATGCAATATGATTGGTTACATAGGTGATTCCAAAACCAGCGTTTCTGTCGACAAAACCATCTTCAAGCTCAATACAAAGAAAATTACAAGTAGTCGATTCACTATGCCTAAATATTATTGCTATTACTTATAATATGATTGAGTGTATATTTGAATAATACATGAACCAAAAAATTCATAGAGCAAGAAGAGAGAATGAAGCCCAGAACCGGCTACTATACCAGCAACACGTACACTTCTAAGGATTGCAGTGGAAGGCGAATAGGCTTTCCACTTTGCCTTCCTGCATGCCTCGTATAATCCGGCCCATTAATTTGACCTCGGCAAGAATAATTTACATAATGACGTCTTTTCACCATGGTTAACAAAGGTTCACCAAGGGTCCTTGTAGAAAATTACCACACATCACGCAAATACCTCCCAGTCATTTGCAGATTCTTCACCATGCTCTCTGCCTTGGAGCTGTCCAGAGATCCCTGACATTGAGAAAAGGTATAAATCTTTAGTTATGGCTCAAACAGTGGTTTTCAACAACTTTTGTTAAATAGGGTAGTCATTAGAGAAAACATATATTTTCGTAGCACAAAAATCTACTAAATTACTTTCTAAACTTGCCAAAAAAAAGATAATGAACTAGAATTTTCAAGACAAGCAACAGCTGAAGCTAGAAGAATAAAATCATTACATTTTACAAAAGAGAAGAATGAACCAGATAAATTGTTTTAGAGAAGAATGAGATGGACATGAATGGCTGTTCGAAATTTCAATGGAGTGAACTACAAGACTCGGGTGTTCAAAAGAAAGTCTCAAGGGCATAATTGATGGCCAAATAGATACGCTGCCTCAATATTTACTCAACATAAAATTTGGCTGTTAGTGGGAGTACCACCGCCTTATAGAGCCCCTATGTCTATGCTAAACAATAGGCATCTTCCCCTAAATGCATGAAAGAGACGGAGCAGGTTGACTATATTCTGTCATGCAAACCATTTCGGCCATTTTAATTGCAGAGCAAGTTGTGGACGTGTGAAAATCAAGCCCGCTATCCGGGCTTGTGGTCCAGGAAGCAAAACTCTCCCTATCTCACACCCCTTTGCCTTTAAGGCCTCTCTCTAAGCTTTCCTTCTACCATAAAAGATTCTCTATATCACACCCCTTTGTCTTTAAGGCCTCTTAAAATGCTTTCCTTCTGCATAAAAGATTCCCTAGGTGGTGGTACCAAATGCAACAACCTTTCCTCTACAATAGGTAGGTGGTGGATGGTGACACAAAGAACATCTACTAAGTGCAGATCAACTGAAATGACCATACCTGTTCTTGAGCAATGGCGTGGAGAGTTCGGTGGACATCCCTAGCCATGCCTTTAGCATCCCCACAAACATAAAGGTACCCTCCCTCAGAGATCATGTTCCAGATATCCGAAGCCTGAAAAAAAAAAAAAAAGACAAACATTTTAAACCATTTCAACATGTTACAAAGAAAACTGAAATATCTTTTAACATCTAATTCACAGGACGGGTGATCGGTGAAATTGGTATCGTACTCTCTCTGTCATCTTGTGTTGAACGTATTCTTTAGTAGGTCCCTCACGTGAGAAAGCAACAATCAACTCTGAAATCGCACCAGTTTCGACAAAGTTGTTCAGCTCCTCCTCATAAATATAATCCTGCAATTGTTGAATGCATTCAAACCAAATTAGCAATTAAAAAATCTTAATACTCGAAGGATTCATATCACTGCCAAGTATAAACACTTACCATTCTCCTGTTCCTGCATCCAAAGAATAGAACGGCAGGTCCTAGCTCAGCCCCAGCTTCTTTTAAACCCAATCTTTCCTGCAAATATGACACCAGGCATATTACATTCATAATCCTGCAGTAAGTGTATGCAAGAACTATGACCATCAGATCCGCCAATTCAAACCTGCATGAAGCCCCTGAAAGGAGCCAATCCAGTGCCAGGCCCGATCATGATAATAGGCACTTTAGTGTCTGTAGGAAGTCTGAAGTTCGATTGCCTAACAAAAATGGGTGCCCAGCTGCAATCACGACTTTCCTCTAATGGCACGGCATTCTAGAAATGGAGCAAAGAAAGATAAAATGCTTCAGGAGAAGGTAGACGGTACAATTCCATAACAGAACTTGCCTAAGCAGATCAACATGATATGGGAAGCCCCAAAATGCAATTTCAAATTTATTGGTAGTACATCGACCCGTTATATCCCTTTGGCTGATGGACCATCACATTTGCCAAATTTCAGAAGACAGGAGTCGACTGCCAATAATTCAAAACTTAAATACATAACAATACCTTCATCCAAGTAGAACACACTCCTTTGTGAATCCGTCCTGTTGGGGTTTTCTCATATACTAATGAACAAGTAACATGAATTCTAGTTGGTGCCATCCTGTAGAATATAAGTGCACAAAGTAAGCACACACCACCATAGAAAGGGGACAATAGCACACAAATTTACGAGTATCATAAATTCAGGATGGCGCACTCCTGTAGAATATAGTTGCAGAAAGGACGCAGATGACATCACAGAAAGAGAACAATGACACTACAAGGAGCAGTTTTGTATGAAATTGAATGACACTACAAGGACGCAGATGACATCACAGAGAGAGAGAGAGAGAGAGAGAGAGAGAGGAATCTCCATACCTTGGGGAGGATGAAATTGAATAATATCTGGGCAGCAAGCGCGGCGCCACTCCTGCAAAGAAAACGCCGAGCGGAGGCTTGGCTGATGGGAACTCTGCCATTACCTCAAGGAGGCTTCTCTGACTGGCAATTACCCACTGTGCATATTCATCCTGAAAAGAAAAAAAGAAGTAAACATACTATAACAAGCATAATGGAGGCACTAGGTTATTGAAACCCAGAATAAAAGAGAGAGCAAACCTTTCCAGCAGGAGATGCAAGATGTCTCAAACGATCGGCTTCATTTGGATCTGAAGCATGAGCTGCCAGGGCAAGCAATGCAGACTGGAAACACATAAAATAATAAAAACTCAATTAACTGGACAACATATCTTACAATTTGGATAGCAATGCATCATTAAAACCAAAAACCTACCTTCTTGGGAGCGCTCAAAAGGTCCGCATATCGAGTCAGTGCCATTCTCAAGGTGCAGGGTGGGAAAGGTGGTGGCAACGAGCTTGAACTAATAGGAGTGCCATCCTCTTTATCGACATGAATGGAGAAATAAGTATCCGGTGACACACCCAATAACCTTTCAGCATCCTCCACAACTTCAATCAGATTGTCACAATATACACCAACATGGTCCCCTGTTTCATATCTGAGAAGAGAGCAAGAACATCATGAGTATACACAATCTTTTCACCAACGTTCAGTTTTATATTCAAAAACTTCAAATTCAGATGTTAATGTTTTTGTCATCATCCTACCAACAATGTGCATCAAGAAATAAGTGACTTAGAATTGCAACTTACGCAAGTCCAGTGCCAGCAATGTCGAATTCCAAATGAGTGCAAGATCGATCGGAGGCCGGAGTATGAAGCTCTTTTTTAACAGCTACATTAGCCCTAAATTCAGACATCAATTATTTGTTAGGTTACAGAAACAATAAGCACAGAGCTATATGGTATCCTAAAAGTTCAGGGTTTTAAAACATGGTCGGATACCTGCATGGATGTTGTGCATCATAAACGGAATGACCATTTGCCGAACTCATGCTCCTATCCAATTGGGATGCATCTACACCATCAAGGATTTGAACACGATATTCCAACACTGCTGCAGTGTAGGGGGTTGCAACACCGGCATCATCCTCATCTCGAAGTAACTGATCCAACTCGGGCCACAGTAATTCCCGCCTAAGTTAGCAGCAGTAAATAAAATCAGGTTTAATTTTAACATATTCTAAGCAATGCAGAAAGGGATTTTAGCTTTACAAGTAGTTCATGTTCTTTATACCATGCAGCAAAGTCGTCTTCAATGCATTGATCATCATCTCCAAGACCCACTGGAACAAGACGCTTTGCACCTGCAAATGACAAGAATAATCATGAACAATTGTTCCTAATGAAGCAAACGCTAGTTCAAGGTAACAGGAGCACAATTTGAAAGTGACAATAACACCACATCCATCCCTTAAAGGAATACAATATCTCCACTCATACTCCAATGAGACAAAATTTCACTTGTTCACAAAACAAAACCACCGAAGAAGACATCTACTAGACTAAAAAAAAATTCTTTGACGTCTTGCCCATCAATAGTCAGTAAAGAGGCAAGACAAGAGTCACAAGAAACTAGACTAGATTCTTATAACATGTTTACAGGAATACGATGACCTGAACTTAGGTTTTAGAAGTACAAAAATGAAAGCATTAGACAATAATTAGATAAATAGAGCACACTGCAACTTATTAAAACTTCTATGGTTGGTACTTGGTAAAGTAAGCTAATAGCCAACAGAAGCAGATAGACAAACGGTTGCTCCAACTTATCCCATGCCAATCAAAAGCTGAAAGTTTTAAATCGTTTAGTTATTTTCAAATGCCAGACATTTTGAAGTTCCAGCCAAAAAAAAAACTCGCTAGAGGATTGGACAATATAATCCCAACACATACCCTGTCCAGCAAGTTGCTCATCCACGACTACAGCAATCTGTTGCCAGTAACAAAACCACAAATTCAAACTTTTAGTAAGCAAACACACATAATCCCAATTAAATTGATCAAAAGTTGATAACAAAACTCGATTTAGACCTTGTTGAAATGCTCATATTGCCTGTTGCCGAGGCCAAACACTCCATATGAAAGATTCTGAAGCCATTCCCCTCTCTCTTTTCCCTGCAAGCAAACAATGTATAAAAAAAGATGACACCCAAATTTCACTAGATAAAGAACCCATAATTCCAATATTACAAAAGCTAAACCATTATTACCTCGGTGAACCATTTATAGAACCTCGCAGCATTGTCGGTCGGCTCTCCATCTCCATATCTACAAGACAACCAAGCAAACATAATCAATACAAACACAGAAACAAACGTCACGTACATCGACATGTGGGATCAAGTGCACATGTGGTTTAAGAGGCAGGGGCAACTTAAACTCACGTCGCTAAAAATAAAAACGTCATGGTTTCTTTCTTCAACTTCTCCTCATACTCTTCGTCATCCATGGCATAATCATCCTACCAACCAATAATTCGTTCAAGAACAACCATCAAGAAAATAACTTTTAAAAAAAATATCTGAAAAAGATAATAAAAGAACAGGGAAAAAGAAGTCGTCAAAACTCACCAAATCAATTACTTTAAAGGTCGCCTTTTCATATCTGGCTTTTGCTTCCTCAGCAAGTGCCTGAAAATAACAACAATTCAACCAATCAAACATCAGAAAATCCAGAAACTACCAGTAATTCAATCACTTAAGCAACCAAACAACAGCAAATAAATCCCACTAGGTATAAGGCTCTCTGATTGGAATATCTAAGGGCAAATAAATCCCACTAGGTATAAGGCTCTCTGATTGGAATATCTAAGGGCTCGTTTGGTTCGCCAGCTAAATTAGCACAGCCCAGAATAAGCAAATTGCTTCGGTTAACATCATTGACCGTTTGCTTCAATACTCCCTCCTCCCAATTTGTTCGTCCACCATTTGACTCTTGCATGTCCCAAAAAGTTTGTCAATTTGACTTTGGAATCAATCAAATCTCCTTTTCACCATGGCTTTCTTTTGGCTTTTTTAAATTTAAGTAACTAGTGAAAAAAATTGAAGGGCAAAATGTTCCAAAATTGAAATTTTCAGCTGCCATCATTGCCTTCCCTAAAAAATGTAGGACTATTAAAATTGGACAAATTAAGTTACTCCCTCTCTCCAAAAATGATTGTCCGCAGAGGGACAACTTAAAAATAATACATTTTCTTCAAGAAAAATTCAAACTTTTTTCAATTTTGTACTAAATTGTATACATGAGTTCTTTTAATTTACAAAAAATTTTAGAATTTTTTATGAAGAAAATATTTTATTTGGACGAAGGTAGTACAGTATAACACAAGGTTTCCTTATTTGCCTAAATAATTTTAAAAGCAGACAAGCAAATAATTTTAATTCCTATTGGAGCTTTATGTGTTTTTCGGCTCGTGCGACAAACCTTAGCAAAGCCTTCGGCGGTACCGGTCTGGGTACCGTAAAAGACGGTGACCTTCTTCTTGCCGTCGTCGACTTCGGGCTCCTCCGTCTTCACAACCAACGGCTTGGGAAAATCCGAGAACTTGGCAGACTTCTGGCTGGCCGAGCGCCGCCAGAGGAGCATGACGATGCAGCCGATGAGGACTGCCACGGACGTCGAGAGTATCATCAGGAGCTCCCGATTCTCGACCAACGCCGATAGAGCCGAATCAGCCGTGCCCGACGAGGCGTTTAACTGGTCCATGGTTGTTGCGCCTTTCAGGATCGATGTCATCAGATCGAACGGCGACACTTTGTCCGAGCTCGATTGCATTTCTCGATGGTACCGAGGGGTGTTTGGGTTTGGCCGGCGAGAAGATCAACCGGAAAGCGAAATTAATACTAAGAAGCGAGAGAGTCTCTTGTGTGATGGAGCGTTGGAGTTGAGAGAATTGGTGAGGTTGGAGAGACTCTCTTGAGACAGAGAGAGGAGAGAGAGAAAGATGGAGGTGGGTTTTAATAACAGACCCAACGCCTACCAAACCAGACTGGTCAACCCCACCTAACACCGTCCCACCCCCATAGTTTAACCATGGTTAAGACGCTGTAAGCTGGATGGAAAAAGAGACTTTTTGCTTTGTTTTTGGTTTTTTTTAACCGATAGAAGAGATTATTATTATTTTTTTACTTTTTTTTGAACATTTATAACTACTCCACTTCTCTCCCGGTCCCAATTTGAACATTAACTACGAATATATTCCGATACTGTGTTTTAAACTTTTGTTGCTCTTGCTTTTTATTTATTGTAATTGTATTCATCAGTGTTTGATTAACAAAATTGTACTTCTCGACAAATAATAAAAAGTACGTAATTTTTATGATCACTAAAATAAATTTGACAAAGACCCACCAGGTGAGGGGACGGAGAACCACACATAATATTAATATATATATATATATGCAATTTCATCACTGATGATGTAATAGATCCTTTTTTTAATGCAAACACATAATCGTGCTTTTTGTCCAAGTTACATTTATTTTTATATTAGTTAATTAAAATCTTTGTAGTGGAGATGACATTGTCTCACTTATTTTATGCCAACGTTTTGAATGCAAGTTTCACACAAAAAGATCATGGATGATCTCGATCCGGTTTTTTTTATGTGGTTATGCAAAATTAAGGGTGTACGTGTTTAGAACTTGAAAAAATAAATGGAAATGAAGAGAAAATTTTAAAAATCTTCATTCTATTGTTTAATTTCTAAAGAAAGAGAAGGAAAAATTTAAAAATCACATTCAATATTTTCCCATTTTTTCTTCATTTCCCCCCTCATTTTTCTCTTCATTATCTTCCATTCTTTTTCCTTTCTTTCCCTTGAATTTCCAGGGATCATCAATAACATGATTTTAGTATTGAGCATTTAGGGTCACTCAAATTGTTTGAGAGAATTAATAATGAAAGTGGAATATGATTTTATCAAGAGAAAATTGAATATTCATCCTAAGTGCAGCTTCTACTTATCTTCTACTTCATGACATTATCATGGGCTATTTTTTATCGTGAAATTGCATGAAAGTCTCATTATATCCTTAATTAGTAAAGGAATTAATTAAATTACATGCAACAATTTCTCTCTCTATTTATTACCTCCCATTTATTACCTTACCCACTCATTCTCAAATTGTGTCCATTCATTTGCATGTCTACAGAAATTATGGTAAAATTTTAGTTAAATACGATAAATTTCAAATATTGAAACGGCAAATTTAGCTATCTAGCTAGGTTTGTATTTTGTAACTAGGTTTTTTCCGTCGTGCAAGCACGAAGATTTCGTGCCCGTGGAAGTGTTTTATATACCACATTTTGCAATTTTAATGAAATAACACAAAATTATAGTATAATAATCTCAGCAAGCACATGTAACTTTTTATGAATTTATCTTGTATTTAATAATTTTTACGATTCTCCACCATCGAGAATTTTTTTCTCCCAATAATTTCTAACCATGATACAACGCACAATCTCCAATTACTTATCACTTGTGTGACAATTGCTTTATTAACGTCTATTCAGTTTCAATTTGGCCACGAATACCCCAGGATATCTATTGTCCAATTTCTACGTTTACGTAGTAATTCAAATTACAATAATTCACGTAACAATCAACAGCATACAAAAGTCACAAATACAATATCTGACATAATAATATTCTAATTTATTAGATATTAATTAATTGATGAATAAATCAAAATAAGCATACGGCGGTTTGAATAAAATCATTATCTTAAAAGATAATGTTTTTCCTTTTTCTTTTACCAAATTGATAATATCAACTTATACAGTATTCTCAAAATCATTTATTCTATTTCTTTATTATCACAAAATAAATATTTAGTCAAACAATTAATTACTACACTTAAAATTAAGCATTTAGAATTTATATAAAACATTTCCACTAATTTTCTATTTAAAATATTATCTTTAACTATCATATTATTATTCATAGATTTTCCAAACTAATTTTTATTCGGAAGTGCATATTACTAAATTTAGTATTTACTGAACTTTATTTTTTTTAAAAACAAAATACAATAAATGTTTAATATTAGATCTTTATAATGAGGTGATATGAGACTAATATGGCCAATAATATATTTTGAGATTAGCTTATAAGTAGTAACCATTTTTTTTTGCTAAAAGAAAATATCTCATTTACATTTTAAATCCAAATTCTTACGTATTTAATTATTATATAATTACTACATAAACTATGATTATTCCGATAAATTTATTAATCGCATAATTTTTCACCTACATATGAATTTCAATACCACAATCCACCATAACTTCTTATCTACGCAATAATTTATTAAGGTTTCGGGTTTCCAGAAAACTACCTCAAACGCGATTCTAAGCTTGGGTACGTGTTGCACGGTGTCCATACAATGCTGTGGCGGTTCCGAAATCTCTAGGCGGCGTCCGGCGGCACTCTGGTGGGACCCGCGGCAACGGCGTGGGTGTGAATGGTTTAATTAATGTTTAGATATTAATATTAATCATTATATTATATTATATTATTAGGTTAGATAGGTAAATAGGGCAAAATCAAGGTACAAATTGGTCCAAATTGAAAAGTGTCCAAACCCTTTCAATATTCTTTTATTATTAGTTATTAGGTTAGATAGGTGAATAGGGCAAAATCAAGGGATAAATTGGTCCAAATTAAAATGTGTCCAAACCCTTTCAATGTTCTTTTATTATTGGAGAGATTAGATACTTGCCTCATTTATTAGATAATTTATTAAATTGTGGAGAAGTGGAAAAAAACAGTAGAAATGCTTTGCGTGTTTGGGCGGTGGGATTTGCGTGGGCTTTAATGGCCTGATGTTGTATTTTACGGCTATATTGAACATTAATGGATGGAATAGTCTCATCCAGTCCTCGATTATGACGATAACACGGGTTGGTCCAAAGCCCTATTTTTATTATCTTTCAGTGCACGTAATTGTATCTATTACGTACGGAGTACCATGTTGTAGGAATATATCCTTTTTAGAGCATCTCCAACAAGAGAAATACTACTTATTTCCTTAAGAGCACTCAATTGTAACCGTTCAAAAGTATCTTGAACAGCTAGAATGTTAATGAAATTTTTTCGAGGGAAAGTTATTTTTCTCGAAAAAGTTTTATTAAAATCCGGACCGTTCAAAACACTTTTAAACAATTGTGATTGGTTGGTGCTGCAAACAAGTTGTTTCCAGCACATCCATAAATAAGTATTTCTCCTCCAGCAAACCCTCAATTTCTTCAAAGTCATGATTCTCAAAATATTCAAAATAAAGAATTAATGTGTGCTCTCTAACCATTATTCATTTCCTTTCTTCAAAATGAACAAATCAATTTTAATTCCTCCTGTATGAAGAACCCTCCAAATTATGAAGAATGGTCTTTATATATACTTACACAAGTCAAGAGGTTTTCGCCGCATCATGGACGCACTTAGGTGTTAGGATAAATATAAAATTTAGTCAAAGGATATAAACAATCTAGATCATATGTAATTCTAGTCTCTCGACATATATATACAATCTTGTGAATATTTACAACCCAGATGTACATAATCTAATCTAGGATATATAGAATCTAGATCATATGTAATTCTAGATTATACAATCTTGTAGTTACTTATATATTATATCAATTCGAAAAAGGAAAATACAGAACCTTGCTAGTTTCAAATAAAAGTCGCTAAGTAACTCAAAATATGGTTGCCCGTGCACTTATTCCTCTCTCCAAAGAAATCTACTTCGAAATATTTTGACTTATATTTTATAAGTCAAAAATCATACCAGATCTTTTATGATTTCTTTTAATATCTGCAATTTTATTTCATTTACACAAAACTAAAAATTAAAATTTACTGACAAGTAAAGCCAAGTCATTTAGAGGAAAAAATATTTAAAAATTTATTTACAGAAGTGCCTTATATTTACTAATTCAAAAAAGACAAAAGAATAATACACCGGACAAATTGTTGTAACACTTCAAATTTGAATATGATTTTCAAGGGAAAAAGAAGAAGAGGGGTGATGGTACTGTCGTCGATGATGAAGAATATATATAGAACAAGGGTGCGGAAACGAAATGGCCAGGTAATCGGTTAGTTGAACAATAGAACACTGACGATCGAGTTGGTGGGGGACGAGTGAGCGAGAGAGAGTGTACGTGTGAACGTGCTCATATACACAATCAATTATGCAAGTATAGTACGAACTCAAGGACGAGTTTGGGTGGGGGGGTTTTTCCGACGGTAAGGAGTGTCCGACTCTGGACTTGTTACGAGTATTTTGACGAATCTCTTCTCTATTGCGGTCAAAGACAATCTATTCATTTCGAAACTAATAGATTCAAAAGAAATTATTTTTTTGTAACTTGATTATAAGAATAAAATCTTAACCAAATGTGTGAAGAGCAAACCCACAAATAAATTCCTAACTAACCGTCGGGACTGAGTTGGTTAATGCATGGGACCATTCAACCCAAAAAACAAGAGAGGTCAGGCCGTCGGGACTGAGTTGGTTAATGCATGGGACCATTCAACCCAAAAAACAAGAGAGGTCAGGCTCCGTCCACGTCCGGTTTGGGGTCCAAATTCCAACAAAGCTAATTTCATCAATCCAAGTCGGTTTGTTAATGGGAATATTAGGTCTAACTTGAATTATATATAAGTCGTCCTTCTTTAATTAAAGTTTATCTCGATTGCGTCTAAGGGGGGATTTTGATTAAAAAGTTAAATAGTAACTTTTTTTTTTGTTATTAATAAAATTCCCATTTTTTAGTTTTGCGTCAAACTTTTGTGATTTATTGATTCGTCTTGGCGAGAGAAATCGGAAAAGTATAAAATTTTGATTGAAACTCATAATTTTTTTAAAAAAGACAAAACTAAGTAAAAATAAATTTTCTTTTTGACTTATTTTTGTCTTCATTCAAAAAATTATGAGTTTTGATCAATTTTTTTTTTTTACTTTCCGATTTCTCTCTTTGAAACGAATTTTTAAGTCACAAAAGTTTGACGCAAAATAAACAAATGCAAAAAAAAATTTAAATAAAGACAAAAAATAAGTTACTTAACTTTTCAATCCAGCCAAACCCAAATTAGTTGTCATTAAATAACAAAACAATTATTGATGTAGTGATTCAGATATACGAAAAAACGCCAATTCGATAGAAATGAAAAAATGGTAGATTCAATTTGATAGAACTCGAGTTTTTTTTTTTTCCCATCTATTGCGTCACCACATTTTTAATTGTATGGTGCTGGTACATGGAGTAACAATTATTAATTGGGCATGCAGCATGCTCATATAGTCAATGACCGTGTTTTACCATCTACTGGGTTTTGAGTAAAGTCAATTTTTCCCCCCTTTTTCAATACTATTTTTTCAATGTAATTATGACTTTTACGAAGAATAATTAATTAATTAATTGCACATCTGATTTGAAACCTTCATTTTTAGTTCAGCGGTGAACATAATCATCTCTATTACGTATTGCAGAGTGATCTCATCCCATTTTCTCGAAAAGCTAAGTAAAGATTTCATTAATCTTGGAAGACAATAACAAAGATTAAACGGATTTCGGACATGCAAGCAAAACGTCACCCAAGAACCAATACCAAAGGATGACAAGAGACCATCCGCACCAAGACACCTTAAACCATGAAAACACACCAAAAGCACCACAAAGGCAATAAGAATTTTAAATTGGTGTAATAAAAATCTGGGAAAAATTCATGCTAGTCCATTATTTTTTTAGTAAAAATGTATGTGATTTCCCCGAGCAATTTGAGACGCAGAAGCTCGCGGTCCCACAATCGACTGGACGGGACACTACCCTTCCTTGTTAGTAATATGGTGGGCGAATGAAACAGTTGAGAGTGGAAAAGAAGCCTTTTTTTGGGAGGTCAAAATAGGAGGCCACTGTGAGTTCCAGGGAAGGGAAGTCATGCATCAGCATGCATGGCTACCAGGTCAAGCAGAGGAAAATCACGGTCAGAGCTGAATCTAAGTTCAAAATTGGTTGCGAATTTTTATGAAATCAGCACACCATGCAAATAGTACTAATTTCTGTAGGACGTTAGTTCTTGAGGTTTGACTCGCATGCACTTTAGGAACCCCCGAGCTTTTGTGGCCAATAGTTTATTTTTTTTATTTTTTATTTTTATGACAATACTAAATAGATTGAAGGCAAATTAATGAACTTTGAGCTGTAAGTTAGATTTGAATGTAAAAGGTGTAAACACATACAATTAACCGATTTTTAGGTTTGAGAAAACTTTCAACAGAAAAGGTGTAGACACAATTAATTAAGTATTCAATGTTTGAGAATGTTACTTTAAAAGACTACTCCCGAGTTTACCAAAAAAAAATAATAATAATAATAATAAACTACTCCGGAAATGAAATTGATTTTACTTTTTATGCCGGTAAACTTTGAATTCCTAAATTTACATGTCTGGCTCATTAATAAGCATATAATTGGAAGTAGTATTCCAGGATGAAATTTGATATGATTGAGCCAGTTTTTAAAAATAAATTTATTCATTCATGAAACGACTTGATATATATAGGAGATGGTACCCCCTAAATTTCAAAGAGCTTCTACTTGCTGAATAGTATTTGTTCGAAAGTTCAAAGAAATTAAAGGTACACCTCCGGAGTTTACATGATTCCAAAATTGACTTGATTGTTGCAATAAATTTGTATTGCACTGTTCACACATACATTAATCGCTTTGCTTTACCTGAAGAAGTTTTCATACTTGGCTGCTACATTGCGGTTCGAGTTTGGGGTCTTGGGCGTGCATTTTTCTTGACCAAAAGGAAAGTCTCTTTAAACTTGAACTTGCCAAATCCTTAAGTAATACTAAGTTTACTAGAAGCTTGAGCACACGTGATGCATGTGCAAGTTGAATCTCATATATCGTTTGTTTGATCCAACGTTGAAAAAAAAAAACTTTAAACGGGATTTGACTTCCACAAACATCGCGTGTGACTCGGCCTTTAGTTATTTTATATTCTCCTATCCCAATTTAAATGTTCCTTACAGAAACCCGTGCATTTTCAAACTCCAAAAAAAATCTCCTATCCCAATTTAAATGTCCCTACAGAAATTCGTGCATTTTCAAACTCCAAAAAAAATATTTCTATGTGTTACTTATTTGATTTTTTAAATCAAATTAAAATACTCCATAAAAAATAATATGTAGAAATTTGGTATTTGAAATTTTTTTTTGATATTTAAAATTGTATGAAAAATCAAAAAAACATTTAAAGTGGGACAGATAGAGTAATATATAGTAGTACTCTTTTTTTTGGGAACCTTTTGCAATACAAAAATGCTAAAGACACATCAGTATGACACACATCAGCTATACTCTTCTCACATATAGATGGGATCCGTTTCAGTAGGATCCACCTGTATATGAGAGGGATGTGGCTAAAGTATGTCACATATGTGCCATAGCACCTCTCGAGTTCGTGTCACCTTGGGTTCCTCACAGTCTAGGCCAAAAAGGAGAAAGTGACTTGTTGTATATACAACGTGGAAGTAGTACAACGGCGGGGAAAGGAGGAAAGCCAGGGCGTGGGTAGTGGCAGACTGGCAGTTGAGTTCACGTGTATTTACAATTTTGGCGGGGAAGTACATGGAGCGTTCTACTTTTTTACCAATGACAATTTTACTTTGTTCATAAAGTAACAAATAATTTCATATTAAAATTGGAACGCTATTAATAAAAAAACAAAGCACATAAATCAATTTCCATGAGACAATACGAAAAAGATAAAAAAGTGGGGTAAAAGTAATATTCACTTTTGTGACACGGCTTCATTTTTGAGTTACACCAAAAGGTGTTTTTAGATTACACCAAAAGTGCTCCTCTTTATAGATTAAAATAGAGAGATACTCCAATGAGCTACTCAGCTACTATGAAATTGTGCCGAATCATTACCACGCAGAATTTGGACTTTCTGTGGCCTGGGCCAAAGTTAAAAATGAAAGGAAAAATGACGGTTAATAATGTGTTTTGATAATTAATACCCGTCAAGAACAGTTTCAGTATTAACAAGTGTTCTTAGTTTATCCTTAATAGGTATTACTCCTGAGCTGTTATTTTCCCAAAATGAATTATAGTGGGCCGTCTTGAGTTGCCATTTAAGTAGTCTTCTGATTTGGGCTAATAAGCCTATCATAAAATAGAAAATTAGAGGCCAGTCCTCTTTTTTAGATTCGGTTTGATCCTAACTTGGAATATTATTTTCGAATCTAAATAGGCTTGGATATGTTGTGTAATGGCTTTTATAGCCCGTTCCAACTAAAAATGATCTCCAAAACCCAGTAAGGGGTGTTTCGTTTTCTTAAAAAAAAAAAAAAAAGCTTTTAAAAAAAGGTAATTTTAAGCTCAAAAATCATATGTTTACGCAAATAATTTTTCCATCAATATAAATCTTATAGATCTTATTGAGATATTTTAAACGTTGCAAAAAAAATTAAAAAAATATTTTTCATTTTCATTATATTTGAGTTTGAAATTACTTTCGTTTTAAAAAAAAAAACTCTTTCTAAAAGTGGAACACCCCTAAATCCCTCCGCAATAAAAATCACGGCGGACCCGTTCATTCTCGTCGCCGACTTCTGTTATGGCATCCACGTCCTCATAATGCCCTTCAACGTTGTCGCCCTGAGATTGGAGGCGGAGCAACTTGAGATGACGGAGCGCGATGGCGACGCGGCTGACGAGAGCCTGGGGCAGATGGCGGAGGCGTACTTCCACTGCACGATCTCCCTCGGCAGCGAGTACGCGTTGATCGGATTTCAATCGTGCCTGCTGCTACTGCCGGAGGTGGAGACGACAACTGCTCTTGCCAGCAGGTGCGTTGAGGCATTGAGGCCCCGTTCCAGAACGGGTTTAAGTTCTTATTTTTTGTCTAATAAGAAGGGTTGTTCAACAAAAGATTGAATAATACTTATTTTTTGATAAGACAATTTCAAGTTCAAAATTCTTGTGCTTACGCAAATAATTTTCCTATCAATATGAATCTTATTTGATAGATCTCATTGAGATCTTTAATACGGTGAAAAAAAATTGAAAAATTATTTCTCATTTACATTATTTTTGAGTTTGAAAATGTGAAATAAACTGTTTATTTGGATTTTGTGGAACAAACCTTCTTATTTTTCTTTAAGAAGTGGCAAAATAAGTAGGGCTGCTCGCGGTCCGGTTCGATTCGGATTTCTAGGAATCCGAGGACTGAACCACTTGTCACGGTTTTTACAAAATGAAATCTGTGTCCGGACCAAAAGTCCTACGGTCCGGTTCCAATCTGATCCGTGACTCGCGGATCGGTTATAGTTTTGTCCACGGATTTTAGCAAAAATAAAGTTCAAGTATATATCACCCAATAAAAAGGAATAATGTTACATTCAGAATTAAGTTTAATATCATCAAAAAGTACTTGTTACATAAATTACCAAAGGCTTACTTCATAAATCAAATTCAAAAGAACCTAAAATACTAGTAGGATTGTATCATTATAGTACATTACATAACATAAAAGAATCGGAAAAGAAATGAACTACTGAAACTCATCTAAGGTTACCCGTAATTTTTACGAAAAAATTACGATTTACTCCCTATATTTTATGTACATCTAGACTATATTCCATTTTTAAGATAAAATACTAAAATTAGTGGGAAAAAGTGTTAACATTACTAACAATTTATTATATAAATACACACACATATTATTTATATAAAATAAATATCTCATGGTCCGATTCGGTTAATTCACGGTTTCGTAATGAAAATCCGTGGACCGAACCGCGAGTCACGGTTTTCTAATTTTTCAATCCTTGTCCGGACCATTAATCCACGGACAAAATCCAAAAGGCACGGATCGGTTTGGTCCGGACCGATTTCACGGTTCACCGGATTTTTTGAGCAGCCCTAAAAATAAGTACTTATTTTTAAAGAAGGTTTCTGGAACGGAGCCTGAGTGTGTTTGTGCGCCGGCGCAGGAGGAAGCGACAGTAAAAGCCCGTGTTGGCAAGGTGCTCCGGCGACTTGACCGGGACCGTGAAGGAGGTCTTGGTACCTGCGTTTGGTTATGTGTACGGTGGACGGGAAGAACCATTTGCAACCGGAAATTGGACGCGGGGGCTCTCCTGCCCACCATGGGGCAGCAGCCCCTACCCACACATCACACACACGTCACACGTCATCGTTTTGGGAAGGAAATAAAAACCAAACTCTTCGTTTGTAATCCGATAGAGCAGAAACATGATTATGAGAGCCCTAGAGATAAAATTTAATTATGTCTCTTTAAAATAATATGATCAGAATAATAAGATCTTCACGCCAATTCAAACGGATTAAAAATTGGAGTACTTAATTTTTTAATCATATTTTTTAATATATAAACGGTCTAAAAAATTAAGTGTGCCAATTTTTAATTCGTTTGAACAAGTACGAAGATCTTATTATTCTAATCATATTATTCTAAAGAGATATAATTAACTTTTGTCTATAGGGCTCTCATAATTACGTTTCTGATCTCCAGGATCCTAAATAAAGATCAGATACTTAATTATAAAAGTCAGAGACAAAAATTAATTATGATACTTTATAATAATATGATTAGAATAATAAGATCTTTGCATTGGTTCAAACGGATTGAAAATTGGAGCACTTAATTTTTTAACTATATTTTTTAATATACAAACCATCTAAAAAAAATGAAGTGCTCAAGTTTTTAATCTGTTTGAACCAATGCAAAGATCTTATTATTCTAATCATATTATTTTATAGTATCATAATTAATTTTTGTCTCTAGAGCTTTTATAATTAAGTATCTGATCTTTATTTTGGATCCTGGAGATCAAAAACGTAATTATGAGTCCTATAGACAAAAGTTAATTATATCTCTTTAGAATAATATGATCAGAATAATAAGATCTTTGTACTTGTTCAAACGAATTAAAAATTGGCACACTTAATTTTTTAGACCGTTTATATATTAAAAAATGTGATTAAAAAATTAAGTGCTCCAATTTTTAATCCGTTTGAATTGGCGTGAAGATCTTATTATTCTGATCATATTATTCTAAAGAGACATAATTAAATTTTAACTCTATGGCTCTCATAATCACGTTTCCGCTCCATAAGATTACAAACGAAGAGTTTGGTTTTTATTTTCTTCCCAAAACGATGCCGTGTGATGTGTGTGTGATGTGTGGGTACGGGCTGCTGCCCCATGGTGGGCAGCAGACGCCCCGCGTCCCCGGAAATTGCCGATGGCGATGTCGAGGTCCTTGTTTTTTTAATAATATTTTGAAGTTTGGTTCTGGTATATGTTTTTTGGTAACTGGAGGTGTTTGGACTTTGGAATTTGTTCACCGTTATGTTATGTGAATGGTTCTGGTATTTGTTTTTTTAGCCATGTGAACTGGTGGGTTGATTCCGAATGTGTTGGAGTTATGTGAACTATAAATTTTAGTATGTATTTTGGCTATGTGAATTGTGTGATAGGTTATGTGAACTGTGTTTAAAAATTGAAATCTGCATTGGAGAGAAAGTTATTGTGTTTGTTGTGAATTTTGTTCGTGTGTGTATTTTTATGAGAACTGTATATTTTTCTATAAGAACTGTGTATTGTGTATTGTATATTGTTCATGAAAACTGTCTATGAAAATTACATATTTTTCTATGAGAACTATCTATGAAAATTGTATATTGTCCATGAGAATTGTGTATTTGAGTGTATGGTGTAACTATGTGATCGAATTGTGTATTTTCTATTAGAATATTGTGCGAATCTTTAAAAACCACTTAACCAGAAATTAACCACTTTTTCCCGTTCCTAAAACTTTTTTTGTTTTTTGTTTTTTGTTTTTGTGAGCCGCATAAATTCAAATAGAGTATTGGGCTTATAATTGGCAAGTATCGTTGGGAAAGATAACATGAAAACCTCACAAGGCAAAAAAATGGAGTATGGGTTGTGATTATGCATGTGCCTAAAGAAATGCTATGCTTTGATGTTCCTTTGTAGGAACAAGGCTCGTCCCATGACTTCCATCTCCGTATAAACACAATGATTAATGATCGACTTCTTATACACTCAGTTTAAAAGGGAGAACAAAGGAGAACTACTGAATTAAAATGGGGGAAAATACAGAGACAAGGGGATTGCCTGGAAATCTGGACAAGAGAACAAGCGAAAATTTTTAGAGATAAAAGAACTAAAGAACTGCATAGGAAAGAAAAAGCAAGATAATATCACAGTTGATGAGAAGTGACCAGCATGAAAAGCACAGGTACTCAAATAACACCCAAGAATATCACAGCCAAGCAAAAGTTCATAAGTAGTGCTAGCTTTCAGAAACAGTACCTAGACCATACAAGCTAAATATTTAAACTAGGAGCCGTTCCAGTAAGGCTTCTTTTTTTAAAAGTTCTTTTTCTTCAATTTTCAAATTCAAATATAATGAAAATGAAAAATAATTTTTTGATTTTTTTTACACCGTATAAAAGATTTTAATGAAATCTATCAAATAAGATCCATATTGGTAGAAAATTATTTACGTAAATACGTAATTTTTGGGTTTAAAATTACCTTCCTTTTCTAAAAGTTACTTTTTCTAGAAATCGGAACACCACCCACTATCAAGTTTTAGGAGTATCAGGTGTCTCTCTCTCTCTCTCTCTCTCTCAAACACCTCTCTCTCTTCTGTAACATCTTGGAGTCTCCCCTAGCTTGATTGCCCGCATTTTCTTTGATAACATCTTGGTGTCTCCCCCATCTCGGCAAGTCCCAAAAAACAAAAAACCTTCTTAACCTCTACCTGTAATGACCATGCAACGAGTACCACAGTCAAAGAATGCTAAGACCATGCAACGAGTACCACAGTCAAGGAATGCTAAATTTATCCATATGAATGACAGTAAATGTCAGATCCTTTACCTTTCTAGCAAGATGGGAAGAACTCTTTTTATAGCTCACCTGTAATGATCAAGAAAATTAGAGATGAGTCGCTATTAGCAATAAAACTAGGGAAATGATAATGCCAAAACTGTTTTTGTTGGTGCTGAAACTCTAGTGCATAAAAGTGGTACAAGCCTTTTGTGCACTAGAGTTTTGGCACCAACAAAAACGGTTTTGGCATTATCATTTCTCATAAAACTAATTTGAAACGAAAGTTCCTTCTGAAAATATTTAAATCATCACATAAACACGTTAATTTGTTACAAAGTCATGTATATCTCCCTATTATTAGTGTTAGACAATGACCAGTTATTGCGCGGAATGGTAAACTAAATCCTAATATTACCCAAAAGCAAAAGAGAAGGATAGAAGCTTCAGCCCTACAAGTCACTTCACACGCAACAGACTCAACATAACAATTGCCCCTGCTGCAATTTGTAGCATTTGGCAACTTGAGTACTTACTCAACCTTCGTTAGCATGGACTGATGAACAAGCAAGCATTGAAAATTTAGGACAAGTTTGGTCCATTAATAGAAACTTATAATAACCTGATCTTGACAATCGATATTGGATTACTACTGACGCCTTACATAATATCAAAACTGATTATACTGATCAACACTGACGATGAAATCCGGTAAAAGAATTATCAAAAGTCAACACACCCTACATCTTTTGGAAGTGGTAATGCCATACAGGGTGGGGCAGATTAGGAAGGGATGAGAGGAGTTTTGGAGGCAGCTACACTTGAAGGCTGGGGAAGGGATTAGGGGAGTCAAATTCTGGGATGTGTTTGGTGTGGGGGACTACATTCGGACTCATCCAACGCCAATGAGGCAATGGCTGAGGGACTGCAAAAGCAGAAATTCTTATACTTTAAAACTTATCAGAAGGAGCAGCATCAAATCTGACACTATTCTACCAATAAACTATATCTCAGATTGAGGGTAATTGACAAGAAGACAACACCACATATCCAAAGTAACACATTTAAAAAGATAAATGAGGGCAGCATGTAGAGATAATCTATCAAACCTACCAGACACAATATAATTAGCAGACCAAAATTCCATGACGTGAATAGAATCTTGCGGCCACACATTTCACAAATAATACATATAATGTAATTGATGGATATCTTGTAACTGAAAAACACATTAGGATTGGATAATTTTGATTCATCTCTTCATTTCATTGTCAAATTCAAACACATGCTCCAATACAATGTCCTACTAGGCCCCATTAATATATAATAGTGCAGCTAACTAAAATGGCATAGAGAAATCCACTCAAACATGTACTAGCACTATGGAGCATATGCTTGCGGTTTAACCTAGGACATCCACAAAATCAAGCAGTCTTATCCATCCTACTCTGCTAACGAGAAACAAAACTATATGCGAGCCATGAGAAATGATTACTATCATGAACAATTATTTCTACATTAACTATCTCCCCTTATTTGAGAAAGGGGGATGTGAGACTTACAGTGATTGAGGCTAGGCCTTTTTGTGGTGTCTAGTACGGTACCTTGCTCAGATAAAAGCTAAGGTCTCTCCTGCAAAGGGAAAAAAAAATCCATAAATAAGAAAAGAAAAATCATTTCTTATGTAATTAAGAAAAAATAATCACCTTTGTTGCTTTTTAAACATCCCGTTCGCTATCGCATTCCGAATCATTGAACAGCATCCATGAAAAAGCCCATCAGCCAAGGCTACAATATCATACGTGGACAAACGCACCTAAGACAGGAGGAATTAAAATATTAATCAAATCAAACAAAACCAATGAAAATTTTTAAATCACACAGAAAAATTATGATACATACTCGAGGATGGTGGTCATTGTAGTGATCAACAAGATTCTTGGAGTAGGATATTACTCCAAGAAATATGTTATCCTCGTACGATACGATATATGTAGTATGACCAGCCAATTCCTTCTCCTTCTTTGTCCGCAATTGTTGTTCTAATCCAAATTCATAGACCTTATCTTCTGTACTACCTCGGGGAAAGAAGATCGTGAGATCGGTTCCGCACAATAGTCTCTCCATAGCCATTTTGAACGCTACAGCTTCAAACTCTCTCTTATGGTCATTCATTTTTCTAATAAAATTGTATCTCTCCACGTCTCCCCAGAAGAAGGCCTCGTCTAAAAGCCATATTATGTCCCATTTAGCCCTAAGACAGGAGAGTAAAAGAAGAGAGTAAATTCAATAGCCACAAAATTTCGAATAACAAGGGAAAGGGCAAAAGAAGCCTTCCAGGCCGAAAACAGGGGAAAGCTCCATGATACCAAAAATCCAGAGATCATTCTGCCCATGAGGTTAGTGGAAAGGATTCGCAAACCGTGGATTAACAGTCTGATCATCGAACCCTTGGGTAAAAAACCCCAAATAAGATCATCGCACAAGAATAATTTTAGCTAAATAATGTTACGAGAAGAACACAAACAGAAATTACTTGAAAATTTTCTTTAACCCATCTTTTCTTCCTCTTCCTTCTCCTCTCTTTTTCCCTTTCTTTCTTTTGGTTCAAGATCTTACAGTAGCTTTTATTTTTATTTTCTTTCCTTTTCCAAGTAAAGAAAAAACGGAATAAGAATAAAGAACCATCCAGTTCCATTTATCTTCCATTCTATTTATTCTATGAAAATTATCAGCAAACCTCAAAACTGTAAGTTGGAAACCATAAAAATTCCCAGCAAATGCACATACCATCAGCTATCTCGAGAAACAATACTCCTCTATATTGAAAACACATCTGAATATAAATATAAAAAATATAAAGCATAAACTCACCCTTGCAATCTTACCAACACAAATCACATGTACCCACAGATCATTATCCTGAGATAAGGATGGTCTACAAAATCATAAAAGATACCATTTTGTAATGTATCCCAAATAAATGCCGCGAAATCTCACTCAATAAATTTCAAAATTATTAGAAGTTAGAAACTCAATCGAATACCCCAAAACCCAAACTTCCACTCTCTCAAATCCCTCTCTCGGCTCTCTCTCTCTCTCTCTCTCTCTCTCTCTCTCTCTCTCTCTCTCTCTCTCT
>BPLS01000613.1:450146-503559 GCA_019656275.1 Rhododendron kiyosumense
AATACTTTTTTTTTCCTCTCCCTTTTTCCTTATCTTCTTTTTTGGTAGAATATAAAAACACAATGTTAGGATAGTCATCACACACGTCCAAAGCACTCACCACACATTGCATGTAGAACACAGGTCACATCGACTCTCATCGGACAACCATCCAAGACTTGTCGTGCACTCGTTCAAACGCATACAACTATTTCTTATCTTTCAAGAAACAGACATGCTTGCCACACTTGGAGATACATGTCCATTACATATTAAACACATTACAATTTAAAAAAACAACTTTGCATCCAATTATAAATAAGAACAATGGGGACTTATATCGAAATCCTTCGGAGCAAAGTTTGTGCTAAATGCTGTACGCCACATGCGATCTATTGAATCACAGAATCTTTTAAATGAATGTATGAGTTAGTTTCTCACTTTCATGGAGTCTAATAGCTATGTGAATGATATATTGTTCTTCAATTATACGATATGTGTTTTATTCTAATTCAGTTTTCAATACCTTTTACATAAAACATCTCTTTGACTATTGTGTCCTTCATTTTGTAACGAGTGATTGTCTAGACTGTGCTACTCACGTTACAATTGTCCATTGTTATTTGGAAACTTAATATTTTATAAGTCAAAATTTGTCGAATTTCAATTGAAGATATCAGATAATAGAATTAATGGTTGCTAAAATTCTTTTTAAAGCAATTTTAGAGATACACTAGAAACTAGTACATAAAAAGTAGGAAAGATTGAAAAGCACTTACCGAACACTAGGTTGACCGAGATTCCATAAAAAGAGCCTTAAGGCATATGGAACTCCCCCTTCCTCCAGAATAGAATCCAGAATAGAATTCTTGTGAATATCCTTAATCATGTTTAAAGGATCACTTCCGTAACACCTTAAAAGGACGGTTACCATTAGATGCCTCAAGTCATCAATATCTTCCCATATTCTATCCTGTAAACCTACACCAAAAAAACAAAAAAATCATGTTAAGATCTTAAGTCTTAACAAAGATACTGGTTAGGGTAGTAAAATATGATTCACAAGATGTATACCTCCTTGATGAGCCACTTTGACTTGAGTTAGCTTTGCTGAGTTTCCATTAACTGCAATACTGTTGGCTAAATCCCCGCAATATGCTCCATTCTCAAAGAGGAATTGGAGTGCAATGAGTATATCCCTGAAAAAGAAAAATAAATATTAACTCTGAGAACCTTTTAAAGAGCTCCTCTGCAAAACGTCTATTCTATTTAGGACGCCAGATTCTAACCTAATTGTCACTATTTGATGCTCATTCTTTTTTATAAGAGATTAAAGACTCCAAACTGAATGAATATCCCAAAGTAGGCACATCAGAAATCAACATAATTTTTTTTAGTGTTCTTAACTATCCTCCCTCGCTCTTTCAGCATCTTTCTCTCCAAAGTTCAAAACATTAAGTGTCATGAACTCATGATTGTAAAGAGTAGGACAAGTGAAACTGTGAAACTTTAAGAGAATAATAAACAATGCAAAATTAACTTCAAACAAAAAAAAAGCGCCAATTTTATTTAAGTAAATTAAAAAAAAAAAAAAGGACTTGAATAGATCTACAGATCATTCACCTAACAAGGAAAGAACACATTACAAGGTCTGCTTTCATAATTTTTTCTCAACAGAATGTGGTGAATGCTTCGTTAATCTTATCCTTTTTGTTTTCTAGATCATTCTCTTTCTTCATAAGGGTTGATATTTTGGGGATAAAAGTGATCATACACAATATTGAAATCATAGAACATACTTTATCACGTATCACCAACTGACAAGTAGTTATTTAACTAGATAATCTTTAACTATGAAATTGTAACGATGATAGATACACCACTTCATATTTCTGTTTCAGTTAATGCATTGATTCAATGGCTTAGTTATAAAAGTATACAGTTAAACAAGCTAAAAGTTAAATGAAGACATCAATTCCAAGACTACAAACAATAGTTGTGGTGCACACACGACCTGGCCTTTAATAGAATTACGAAGGCATTTTAAGAATATACTAATCAATCACATGCAACTGCTAAACATCCATGAAGCTTTTGGCAATGTGGCTTATTTGGGTGATTCATATATAGTACCATAGTCCAAAACACGGCCATGAAAAGATGATTTACCGGTGTCCTTTTGGGTGATGATGACCATGAGCAAAACTGCAAAAGATCCTAGAGAATTTCACAAAATGAACAACCATGGAAATTATGGTTTAGATGATCAGAACTAGCTCCATTCTTGCAGTGAACGATTGACCTTGATCATCTACTAATTTACATAGGTGTAGGAAAAACATCTAGCCTTTAAACTGAAATATGTGCGAGTAAAAACTGTTGGGGTGCTAGGTTAGATTTTGAAGTAAATTGGACAAGAAAGGATGAGTGAGAGGTGTTGTAAGGACAAGTTGTGCAAGGCTTTAATTAGATTTTCATTACTTTAAAATGAGTACAACAAGGCTCTATTTATAGAGCACTTCTACAATCCTACACTTCTCTAGAATTGTCTAGAGATAAGTACATGTGCTAATTACAAGGATCTCCTATCTTCTAAAATCATCTAATTTTACCCATGTGCATAATTACAATACATCTTTCAAGCTTCTTCTAGAATTATCTATACAAATATCTTCTAAGATATTTATTACTTCTACACACTTCTAAGTGTAATTATTACTTCTACACACTTCTAATTATTTTAAACTTAGATACTTATTCTACATCATTCTAGAAGATTACAAATTACTTTTTTTTAACAAAAAAAACAACAAGAACAACTTCCTCTAGTGCAGGCAACGAAATGCGTACCCGGCTATAATACCATGTTAAGTTACCAATTATCCCAAAAGCTTAGATTGTTAGGAAATAGGCCCAACATTGTACATCAACCTATCTATCTAACAGTGATCAACTTCAACTTTCTGAAAACAAGAAAAGAAAACTCAATGGATGGCTCAAGTTTTTAGGGGTGTCGCTGGTCTAAGAGTTCAGTTTAACATCACATCTATATTATAAAACAAAGTGGACTTTTATGTACCCATATAAATATGAGCACCTCTCTGGCCGTCGGATCAAAATTTTAATAAGTTATGGCCGTTGAATTGAATCATTGATTATAACCTATTCCTACACCTGTCTACCAAGTGATTTTCTCCATCGTGCTTCCTCCCTCCATCGTCTTTACTGTAAAGGTTAAAAAACATAATGCTTCAATGTCTTCCACATGTTCGATGGAATGCTTCAATTAGGATCCCAGTAAAAATCTGTTTGTTCTCACTATAAAAATTAAGCACCAACCATCAAGGAGCAGAAAGTGAGAACAATCTTGGGTAATAAGATAAAGTGAGAACAATATATGGTATTGTAATGCAGTCATTAACAATGTGAAGATTGCTGCAGAAAACAGTGACATAAGATTGTGTCATACGAACTGAAACTTAGCACCACAAGTTTTAAACTTTGCACATACGTGACTTGGGTCACAGCGTAAATGGCCTCCTCTGTTGCTATGCTTTAGAATAACATGGGTATACCTGCTACAGCAGCAGCTATTATACGGCCTTTGTTTGGGAGTTTGATTTCCAAACTCTAATTGCCTAGACATGGCCTATGAAGTTTTCCAACTTCGGCTTTAGTTTTTGGATCTTGATTATTCGGATTGGTAGTTTATACAGATTTTTTTAAACAATGGCTGAAGCAATGGCTAAAGAAAAATAAAAGGGAACAGTTGCGGACAAGGGAAAGAAAAAGTTAACCACCACAGGGAAGGAAAAAGAAAATTCATGTCCAGTGGTATGACCTCTTAAAGTTATTCTTTTTTTTATCATCTACAACCTCTTACCTAAACAATTTTCTTTTTCCTATTGACTTTGCACATATAGGTTCAAGTTCTTCAAGAAAAAAATACTGGTGTTGTGATCCGCGATGAGGAGAATATTATGCGCCTGCATGAGGTAATACTACAAGCTCTTGGTTTCTACATTAAAAGTTTGGTATTAATTTTACTCTTTATTGCTACAAGCTCTTGGTTTATACATTAAAAGTTTGGTATTGATTTTACTCTTTATTGTCGAAAAGGATAAACGAAAGGCTGAAGCAATGACTATGGAAAAACAAAAAGGAACAGTCACATATAAGGAAAAGAAAAAGATAACCACTGCAGGGAATGGAAAAGAAAATTTATGTCCAATGGTATGACCTCTGATAGTTATTCTTTTCTTCTTGGTACTTCATAGACTTTTTTTTTTGGTACTTTTGAACTTTTTTTATCTGAGCAAACAATGAAAATAGGTTTGCATATCTCCTAAACTTTTTAGGTGCCCAACAATAATGTACCATAGAAAGGTGCACTGGCCCAACGTGCACGACGAGATCGGGAAAGAAATGAAAGACTAATGTCTGCATCGCCATATGAAAGAGGATTACAATTGCGACGAGAAAGAGAGCAGTTTATTCAACCGTTAGAACCTGTATATTTTCCTCCTCTAACACCATGTCGCCGCCCCTATTCTTGCTTGGAACAATGAACAAATCAAACCAATGTCAATCCTTTGGCATCAAAACGGCAACTGGTTACACACACTTCTATTTGTCTAACCTTTGTACCAATCACATCTTACGCTCCACAAAGGTACTAAGCATAATATTTGTACCAACTTCAATCTCTTAATCTCTACCACTTACCAATCATTTATGTTCTTTAATACTTTAGGCCTACTCCTACAAGTGAACTACTTCAAGATGATGCATGTGCTAATGATAATGCGGAGGGTGTTCCCCCAAGGGTTACACAACCTTTCATTTGTCCCACCTCTGTACCAAGCACCTCTTTGCTTCAGGATGCATGTAGTGAGGATGGTATGGAGGGTTTTCCTTCAACTATATGTGGCGTTATCCAGATGCACATCTTTTGATCGTATTAGCGTCCTTCTTTCCAAAGATGAATTGGATTCCACGACAAATATTGTTTATCCCGAAGTGTTGTTATAAACTATGTAGTAGCAAAATCACTACTTCAGATGAGGGTACGTTGTTCAAAATAAATTTCTCTATTTCAGTTGGTAAATTTTCAAATGAATTTATTATTTAAGTTTACTTATATAGGATTCGTTTGAAAATGCAATGGAGTTGAGGAGGATTACCATGAATACATTGCTTCGAGCTTGGTAGAGGGCACCATCACCAACATTAGCAGTATATGGCAACCACTAAATTCAAGTAAGCCTTTTTTTTTTTTTTTTTTGCAGCTATCGTGATTTTGAAGTCTGAGCCATTAATGTCATTCCACTGAGTACCACACATCAGAATGTAGTTTCTCTTTATAGTATAAGCTGAAGCTGAGGTTTTTGGATTTTTTGAGTTCTAAATGGCCTTAACACAAATCTGAGGATGACAATTTTGGCAAGCTATTACTTTTGTTATTTGTCTTCAAAAGATGCTCACTTTGTGTTTTTTAAAATGCATGTTTGATAGAGTCAAAATAGGAGGGATTGAATTAATTCTTTATGCCCTTTTTGTGTAGCATATAATTAATTTTTGGATAGACTTTGTGGTCCGAAACTACGAGGACATGCGACACGACAGAAACACATGGAGATATGTCTGGACACGCCACATGAGGTATCCATTACCAGGGGAAATAGTGGGGACACAGCAAAGTAAATTCAACACTTTTTAAAAGCTTTACCAAGATAACATATGTAGCTTAAAAAATATTCGAATTGGGAGTTTATTTATTGTGGACTTTGTTTCTCTTTCGTTTGAATGGTATTGTTTGATCAAATCACTACAGCACCAGCACATCCCTTTCTCTCGCTGTCTCCCCTATCGCCAAGCGTATGACCGAAATGTGTTGTGCCGTGCCTTCAGACACAGGCATGCACTAGTTTATTCAGATAATGGTACACATACATAAATATAAGTATACATAAAATGCATGAATATATATATATATATATAGAGGAATTTTCAAGTGAGGGATTCCTCATTTTTAAAAAATGAGGGACTTTCATTTCCGGATCAAATTTTGATAATCCGAGCCGCTCAATGTGTGCAGAATGTGATTTTAAGGATACCCGCGAGAAATCAGCAAAAAAAATGACCGGGAAGGGCTTCATCCGAGCAGTTTTTTTTGAACCGTTCAATGAAAGCTGCTCGGATGAAGCCCTTCCCGGTCATTTTTTTTGTTGATTTCTCGCAGGGACCCTTAAAATCACGTTCTGATCACTTTGAGCGGCTCGGATCATCGAAATTCAATCGGGAATGGGAGTCCCTCATTTTAAAAAAATGAGGGATCCCTCACCGGAACCTAACTCTATATATATATATATATGATGATGATGATGGTGAATATTTTTTGGCCGGATTTTACAGCAATGCACCTTGTGTTGTTTACTGTATTATAAGGTCTAATTTGCCATCAATATAAAAGTAGTGAAGGTCTAATTTGTCTATAAGGAATATATAGAGCTTCTAAATTTGAAACAATTAATTAAAAGATTTAGAGCTTACCTGAATATCTTCCTGAAACTGCCCTCTATTTGAGCCCACCAAGCACCGCTACCGCCCAAGGAACACTTGTATTCAGCGTCAACCCATGATTCAACATCTGAATGAACAAGCTCTAGCATAACCTCTCGACCACTAAAATGGTAACAATCAACAATCTTATCATACTTAAATTTATTAAGGTTATCGAAGGCCTCCTTTGATTCTAGCACAGTGTCAAAACGAAGTACGCTGATTGATCTACTCCTGTGCTCCTCATATTCTTCTCCAAAACTAGTGGATCCAATCCAATAATGCTTCCACTGTTTTGTTACTTTATATTTCATGACAAACTCAAACCTCCACTCTTCTAGGTCTACGTCAAATACCATGGATTCCTTCAATTCCTTCACCTCTTTCTCCTCCACTTCCTCCTCCACCACTTCCTCCTCTACCACCGCTAGGTCCTTACCTCTTATAGACTCTAATGCATGTAGTCTCTCTAATGCATCTAGTGCATCTGACACTTCCTGTTTCTTTTGCTTTACCTTCGTAAGCATACGCAAACAAGCAACGGAATCGTCAAGGAGACGTGTAATGAGTGGATTATTGTTTTGTAGGGATTGAAGGGCAAATTTGAGGACATTATCGCCCTCCCCCATAGCATCCTCCAAATATTGCTCTTTATTAGGCTCGTCTAAGCGTATAACCATGGCCAACTTGGAGCGTACACGTGCATGCTGTACAGAGAAATTGACCTGACGAGTGCGCGTCCGATCCAACGCAGATTGAGCCCAATGTAGAGCTTGTTGAAGTAAGGATTCTCCTCTGCTTTTGTGCTTTTCAGCACGTTCAACCAAAATTTCGGAGAGGATATGGCACGGCAGAGGCGAGTTTGGATTGTTTTGGGACAAGGCTTCCAAATCCTTTTGGGCTTCTGCGCTCTCAACCGCGTCACTGCCAAAAGAGAAATTGGACTTGGCTTTATAGCATCGATATATCATGTCCTCCTCCCCCAACTGCTCCATGACTGGCGGTTCGGGTTCGATGGCTTGAGGCTCGGCTTGACTTGATCCAGAGGAGGAAGCGCCCTTCATCTTCTTCTTACCCTTGCGTTTGCCCCCTGTCATCGGAAGGATACTAGGGTTTAGCAGTTGATGTCCTCAATCGCGCGAGAGGGAGAGAGGAAGCCGGCCAGAACTCGCGCTTCAAAGTCGCGAAACGGATTAGGTTGAACACGCTAATTGGAGGAAGACGTCGCTAACTTTTTAACTTTTCTTTGGTTTTTTTTTTTTTTTAATCCACCTTTTCTTTGGTTTCGTTTCCATTTTTTTGAGCTTCTGTTTTTTTCGTTCCCTAGACTATTGTTTCCTTTTTCTATGTTCCCTGATAAGGGTGTCTGTGGACTTTTTTCTATAATAAAAAGGAAGCTAAAAAAGGTAATTAATGCAAGAAGAAAAAGGAAATGGAAAGATGATAAATTATTAGGGAATTGATATTCACATTTCTCCTTTTTGTTATTCATGCTAACTTTTTTATTTTTTAGTATTGAAAGTGCATGTTTTTTTTTGCTAAAAGACAAAAAGGGACCGTAGATAACAAATAAGGGAGTGTCGATATCAATTCCCAATCATTATTGTTCTCTATTTTCTTCGAAACTTGATACCCATTCAATAGATCATATTGAGTAATTAATAGAACATATTGAGTAATTAAAAGAAAATAAAAGGGTGAACAAACAGAGAGAAATTATCCTAATAAGAAAATTAAAAGAAGGGTGAACAAATAAAAGAAAATGCTAATAGCAGTGTAAGAAAATACTAATTTCTACTACTATGTGGTTTCTTTCTACTGTTTTTTTTTCTTTGCCTTTCAAAATAGGAATCTAACATAGGAAGAAAAGATGAAAGGCCATTCCAAATTTCTTTTTATAACTAGATATTCGGACCAGCTTTCACATACAGCTTAACTAATACCATGATCCTGAAGTTAACGACTAAAAAAATCCTCCAGTAGTTCTAATGTTTGGCTTCGTGAGATTCAACTATGCAGTCTTATAGAAGACAAACACTTGTTGCTATCACTTGCCCACTCGGTCAAACTCCTTAGGGTTATGCCATTCAATTGAAGAGATTCAGGATCACTATTCCGTTCCTTTCCACACTACTCAACAAGTTCGAGGTTGTACAGAGGACAATTTTTGGATGTGAAATCAAAGATGAAGATAAGCACAAATCAGAGTGATGGGAGCATTGCGTGTTCGTTAGAAACAGAGGTTTTGCTGCAAATTCCTTGTTCGAACACTCTTTTGAAAATCAACTTGTGTGGAGAGACTGCCCAAAATATTAGATGCGGAAGGCCAAGTTCACACTTAGCCGATGTAGAACATTAAGGCCATATGTTTCGATGTAACAAACAGAGCCTAAGATCATAACATATCATCATGCTATGCAGCAAATGTCCACGACAGCACATTCCATTAGACTGACCTGATGGTAGTCCTTTCCTTTAGGCGATTTCGCTAAAATACCAGTATAAATCCATGTAGTCCATTTTTAAGCATCTTAATCCAAACATATAGGTTGCCCCTTTTGTAGCTTGTGTTGTGCTGCGAATAGACCACAGAGACATACATCACAGTCAGATGTTAGATCTTGGCTAACTTACCGAAATCAGGAAATGGAAGAATAATTACCCTGGGTGATTCACCCCTAATCCTAGGTTTGTCCAAAAAATTTCCTGAAAGTAGTTGTATGTGCTCGCCAAATCTAGTGGCCCTCGATGCAGTGGATTGCTTCATTGCTTGGCAAATGTTATAAAATGTGAAAAAGTTAGGAAGTTTTTTTTGGATAAGCAAAAAACTTAGGAAGTTGCTTGGCAAATGTTATAGGCTAAGTTTTTAAAATCGGCTCATACTTTACGTAACGGATTTTTTTAACCTTCCGATATCATTACACTTCATTAATATACCGATGAGATAAAAATATTGAATGCTTATTGGCTAGTTCCTCTTACGAATTGGCCGGTTTTTGGGTTCACGGCCACTACAACCGATTCATGTTACGTATTGTTCGATACTCCTGACACCGTTACAAGATGATCATTACGGTTACGTGTCTCGAAACTATTTTCTAAAACCTTGTCTATAGCTTTTCTTGCATATATACCTTCTGGAAAAAGATCCAAAAAATAAAAATACTTCCTATTGCTCCAAAGGCCTAACATCCGGCTAAGTTTATTGGTAAGCACGTTTTAAAAAACGGCTTTTCTGCAATCAAATGTGGGATGAAAAGATAGCACATACTACCATTTCTATCATTCTTTTATCCCACAACCACGTATGTTACCAAAGATAAGATAGTAGTATTACTTACAAAACCTTAGCGGTTTATATTCTGATAAGAAGGGAAATCCACATGAGAACGAGATTTATGCCACAACATGTTTTTCCTACCACCTAATTCACATAACGCATATGCATGGGCATGCGCGGGGAGCGCAAGTGTGAAATCATCTGTTAAAAATATTCCAAAATACTAAAATTGGCAAGTGCGAGAGCATATAACAAAAATTCAGAAGAGAAGAGAAGGGTAATAGTGAAAATATTTTAAACTCACCTATAGGCTACCATGCTTCTAGTAATTAAACTCACCTATAGCCTCTGCATTTCCTTTGGAGCTCGAAAATATTTCAGTGAAATTTTCTGTACTCTTTTGGTGCTGGATGAACGGTTATTGTCTTTTCCTTGGTTTGCAAACAAACAAGCTTCGTTATTTTTCCAGTCTATAGTGAAACAAACATAGCCTTTACTACAAAGAATCTCAAAGAGCCTGAATAAATGATCTATTTTCCAAAGAATTCACTCAGTTGAGCAACAAACATTTACAAGCCCAATCTGCCTAAAATCCAATCTCCGTGCAAAATCAAATTGAATAACTTATATCCAGTTCTCCATACTCTCTGATTACAATCTCCATCACACTCAGAACCTTAGGTCGTGATTGGATCATAAATTTGTGCAGAAACTTCTATAAGAGAAAGAATATGCAAGGGATTTCCTTCTACATATCTACTGTTTTCCACACCTTTTTCTTTTCCTTCCACAAGTTCCACTACAAGTCCAAGACCAAATGCAGCCTAAATGATTGAAGAGGAATATGCAACCAAACCCATAAAAATCAAGCTACACTGATGCTGGCTGCTTTGATAGTCTAAATTAAACTGGAGGAGAGCCAAAGGGGAAAATTTTGAAGGTTTGAACCTCTGGTTGATTGAAACCAACTACAAAATGGAGCTGAAGCTTTCAATGGGATCAGACTCTTCAAGCATAGAGGCTGCCTGAAAGCAGTCAATAGCATCAGCTACTCGTCCATCGTCCTTGTGAACCACTCCAAAGTAATACCAAGCCATGCGATTTGTAGGTGTAGGGGTTCGGATTATCAGGACCTAGACAGCACACGTGGTTGGGCTCCTTCTTGCTCCGCCGGAAGACCTGCAACAAGTCACTAGGGCTGAGACTGCCCAGTGACCCTCCGACGATCAAGTTAGATGTAGGGAGAGTGATTTAGGTCAAGGATTAGGGTAAAACGGCATACCTCTCTCGATGAGTATCCCTTTGTATTTATAGACCTAGGTTTACTTGGCCTTCAAGCCAACACGTAGAGATCACGCTTAGGTAACCGCTTCGGGTGACGTCATTCGTGACAGAGGGGAATAAAACGGTTATGGAGCACATGACCTGATCCAAATGATTGCTGTTGTGATGAATCTGACATGGGTCCCATCCATCATAACTGCCTCGCTTCAATGTCTTGGATAACGTTGGAACCGAAGCACAGACCCGGGCGAGATACCATACCATGGACCAGGGGAGATCGGTACTCTTCGGCTCTGCAGCCAGTCCCGTTGAGATGCTAGTTCGCGTATGCGGCTCGGTTACCGACACGATAACCGAGGCCACCACAGTAGGTTCTATTCTCAATGCATCTGAGAGTAAGCTTCTTGCAACCGGCAGCACCTTTGAGCCCATCTTTGACAACACTGCACCAATCAAGATCTTGCAAGGTACATAACCTGGTTCTAATAGAAGAGCATTGATATAAGCAGCCAAAGCTTCTTGGATTTGTCCCCGAGCTTCATATATGATACCTTGCAGAATTATGGCACAAAATATCAGAACTTTCACGGTCCCCATTTTTTGTAAGAAAGGCAAGAAATTCATATGATAGATGCTAGAGCATTATTGGTGGTCAAGAGTTGAATCCTTGACCTAGATGAGCTTAGCCAAAACCCCCAACTCAGCTTGTAAGTTCCACGGTCTCTTTTGATGTCAGAATGGATTTTCTTTATTTGGATAAAAGATTGGTCATGTAGTTGCCCCTTTGTTTAACTGGACTAATAGTTATGGGATGATTTATACCTCTTTCCCCCAGGTACTCTATATCCTACATTTTCTGGGATGTCATATCCAACTAGTCCTGACAGAAAAGTTCCGAATGAACGAAGGACTTGTGGTCTCTTTGGACAGGTAATCCAATTAGCCAAAATAGGAAACATATGAGGCCTATATGGGCATATGCATTCCAATATTTGCTGACTTTTTGAGGAACCAACTTGGTTTAAGATCTATAACCAGTCTAATGACTAAGAGAATATATGTCACACTTGTCATCTGCTAAGAGACTGGAACTGGATCTACACTATTTTATTTTCACTGTCTCAAGGATACATTATAGCACATTCCAACCTCTTGCAATAAGTTGATATTTTCTATAGTCTAAAACATGTGCGAAAGTAAATCACAAGAACCAGACAAAACATCCAGAAAGAAGCCATTAACTGCATATGTGTTTTTAGAACCAAGAAAAGCAACATGAAATGAATCTTCAAAAAATTCATCATTGCACTAGATCGAGTTTCAGGTCTCACCTTCTGTGTGCAGTGTTTCAGCAGAGTACTCAAATAGTGCTCTCGCTTTTTCCAAGCATATCTCTGCATCCCTCCAATGTGAAAGGCTGAGGTAAACGTTTGCAAGACCATGCCAAACTTCAAATTCATTTACTTTATCATCATTAATCTGGGTGGAGCGGATTAGGAAGCGATGGGAGGAGTTTTGGAGGCAGCTACACTAGAAGGCAGGGGAAGGGGATTAGGGGAGTCAAATTCTGGGATGTTTCTGGTGTGGGGGACAACATTATAACTCATCCAAAGCCAATGAGGCTGTTAAAGCATTCAACTCCAAATCAATTGGCAAAGAGTGAAGAGGCCGCCCAGGCTCGTATACTAGTATTGGAGGAGATAATTAACCAATGTGGGACAAATTCCAACACTCCCCCGCACGTGCGACCCCTGACTCGCCCGTGGAGAGGTAAACAAAGGATCCGGAACACACGGATCACTATGAAACAGAGTGCAACTATGGCACAGACAAAGGGGAAAAGCCTCTGAAAGCCTAGCTCTGATACCATGTTAAAGCATCCAACTCCAAATCAATTGGCAAAGAGTGGAGAGGCCGCCCAGGCTCATATACTAGTATTGGAGGAGATAATTAACCAATGTGAGACAAATCCCAACAGAGGCAATGGCTGAGGGGCTGCAAAAGCAGAAATTCATCATCAGAAGAAGCATCAAATCTGACACTGTTCTACCTGTGAACTATATCTCAGATTGAGGGTAATTGACAAAAAGACAACACATCCCAGTGAAATATTCACAAAGATAAATGAGAGCGACATGTTTTGAAGAGATAATCTATCAAACCCTACAAAACACAATATGCGGACCAGAATTCCTGATAATACGTATAATGAAGTTGATGGAAATCTTGTAACTAAAAATCAAGCTAGGATTATCAAATTCAAACTGTATCCCATGCTCCAATACAATGTCCTACTAGGCCCCATTAACACATTATAGTGCAACTAACCAAAGTAGTTAAGGTCTACTTTGTCTCTCTAAGGAATATATATAGATATAGAACTCATAACAATTAAAAGATTTTTGAGCTTATTTGAATATCTCTCTGAAAATTGTCCTCTATTTGAGCCCACCAAGTACCGCTACTGCACGAGGAACACTTGTATTTTGCTTCAACCCATGATTCAATAAATGCATTAATGCCAAGGCCAAATTCTTTTTCGGCCATGACGTCGCTGACAGTTGGAATGCATGAAAGGAATTGGAAGCCATAACCCAAAACAATCCAAACTCGCCTCACCCGTGCCATACGCTGTCTGAAATTCTGTTTGAAAGTTTTGAAAAGCACAAAACCAAAGAAAACCTCTTGCTTCGACACGCTCTAAATTGGGCTCAATGTGCTCTGGATCATATGCCAACTCATACGGTAAATTTCTCCATACAGTATGCCTGTGCGCACTCCAAATTGACACGGTTGTACCTTTAGACAACCCACATAAAGATCATGCCCTGGCGAAGATAGGGAAGTCCTCGAATTTGCCTGTGGATCCTTAAAAGACGATAATAACTCCTTAGCCATCTACTTCAAGATTCCGTCACTTGTTGCATAAGAGTCTTCAAGAATTAAGGACCTAGCAGTATCGACTCTTAGAATAGATAGTAAGGATGATGGTAAGAAGATAGCGGTGGTAGAGATAGAGGAGGAAATGGAGGAGAAAGTGCAGAATGAATTGGAGGAATCCATGCTTTGGAGGTAGACCCATCAATAGAGGAGTTTTGAGCTTATGAAGCATAAAGTAACAAAGCAGTGGAAGCATGCACTATCGGATTGGATCCACCAATTTTGGACAAGACTATGAAGAGCACAGGAGTAGATCAATTAGCATACTTTTTTCCGACATTGTGCTAGAATCAAATGAGGCCTTTGATAACCTTAATTAATTTAAGTGTGATAACCTTGATAACTTGAGCCACTAAAAAGGTAACAATCAACAATCATATCACACTTAAATTTATTAAGGTTATCAAAGGTCTCTTTTGATTCTAACACAATGTCGGAAAAAAGTATAGTGATTGGTCTACTCCTGTGCTCTTCATAGTCTTGTCCAAAATTGGTGGATCCAATCCGATAGTGCATGCTTCCACTGCTTTGTTACTTTATGCTTCATAAGCTCAAAACTCCTCTATTGATGGGTCTACCTCCAAAGCATGGATTCCTCCAATTCATTCTCCACTTTGTCCTCCACTTTGTCTTCTACATCTACCATGTCTACCTTCATCCCATCATCCTTACTACTATTTTTAAAGTCAATACCGCTAGGTTCTTAATTCTTAAAGAATCTGATGCAACTAGTGTCTTTATTCATCTAATATATCGCACTCCTTTTGCTTTACCTCCTTAACCATAACCACAAAAGTGACGGAATCCTGAAGTAGATGGCTAAGGAGTTTATTATTGTCTTTTAAGGATTCAAGGGCAAATTCGAGGACTTCCCTGCCTTCCGCCAGGGCATCCTCCAAATAGCACTGTTTATGAGGGTCGTCTAAGGTTAGAATGGTGGCCAATTTGAAGCCCACACGGGCATGCTGTATGGAGAAATTTACCTTACGAGTTGGCGTCCGATCTAAAGCACATTAAGCCCAACTTAGAGCCTGACGAAGTAGGAATTTTTCCCTGATTTTGTGCTTTTCAAAATTTCAAATAGAATTTCGGAGAGCGTATGGTACGGTTAGGTGAGTTCGGATTGTTTTGGGTTATGGCTTCCAATTCCTTTCATGCGTTCCAGCTGTCAGATGTCATGGCCGAAAAAGAATTTGGCCTTGGCATTAATGCATTTATTGAATCATGGGTTGAAGCAAAATACAAGTGTTCCTCGTGCGATAGCGGTACTTGGTGGGCTCAAATAGAGGGCAATTTTCAGAAAGATATTCAGGTAAGCTCTAAATCTTTTAATTGTTATGAGTTCTATATCTATATATATTCCTTAGGGAGACAAAGTAGACCTTAACTACTTTAGTTAGCTGCACTATAATGTGTTAATGGGGCCTAGTAGGACATTGTATTGGAGCATGGGATACAGTTTGAATTTGATAATCCTAGACACGCTTGTTTGGCCTCTCAACAAATAGGGAAATACTCAGTAAAATCTGGTTATCAGAGGGCACTTTGTAATTCCTCCAATCTCAGACCCAAACAGGCATCCTCCTCTTACACCCCTCCCAAAGCTATGTGGAACAAACTGTGGGCAGCTCCTATTGCCCCCAAGGTTCGTCACTTTATGTGAAAAGTAGCCTGTAACTGGGTGGCTTTCAAAGCTAACCTTTTCAAGTGTAAGTGTACACTCTCCCCTCTCTGCCCAGGTTGCAATAGAGAAAACGAAACTATAGAGCGCATCTTGTTTCACTATCCTTGGACACGAGCAATGTGGTTTGGAAGTGGTAAAGCTTTCGGGTTTCTAGACCACCATATTATTGTTCTAGACCACCATATTATTGCAGCAGATCAATGGTTGGATGAGGTGGCAAATGAGCGGGTTTGGGAGGGTTGAAACGGGTTATGGGTTGAATATGGGCTGGTCAAATACGGGTCGATATTAGGTGGGTTGGAACGGATCGAGTCAAATATGATCAAGTCATACCCAAACCGGACCCGATTTCCTTCATTTTCCCCCCTTTCAAATATAACTTAGATTGCGCAAAAGACTATTTCAACCAACAAAACGCAACAAATTTCATGATGATATAAGAGAAAGGATGATTGCAATTTTTTTTATCAAAGAAATCCAGCATAATTGTAATTTAGAAGTCAAAAACCCAAATAGATTACTTGTTTGGGGTCTCGTAGAAGATTGATCATAACCAACTTAAGTATCAATCGTCCATGGTTACTCCCCTCCCTCTCTTCCAATTTACAACCAATTCCTGTTGCGGCAACGATGTTGCTCTTCAGCAGTATTGGCTCCTGCCGATCTCACGCAATCGTTGGAAATCGTGTTCAATCTGCCAAACCACGTCTCCTTGCAAGCCCTTTTTTTAAATCAGCAGAATAAATATTTTATTAAGGGGAAAATGGGAAGGGAATCCAACAAAAAGATGGACAATTCAACCAATTGGGACAAGCCCAAACATACCTAACGGGCATAGCCCTAAACATCAGTGGGCCTAAAATGCCCAAATATAACAATACATGCCCAAACACCTGTTGGCCTAAAAGCTCAAATAAATCATTACAAGCCCAAACAAGAAAACCCTAAACCTACCCTACACTTCTGTGAGACTTCAATCGCCGCCGCTAGCCACTGCCTACCATCGCTACAGGCAGAAACAACCGTCCACCATAGTCACGACTCCACACACCACCGAGCCACCACCGGCCAACCCATGGAGGAGCAACCAACCACCCACTGCTGCGGATGCTCACCCAAGTTGTTAGGCAAGAACCACGCCGCCTAGCAACGGACACGATGGGAGACCACGCCGATCAGCCGCCTGAACCACCAAGCCGCTAGGCCAAACTCTGGTCAACCCAGCAGAAAACCGGAAGGAGGAAGCAAAACGAAAAAGGGGATCGAGAATGGGGCAAAACAAAGGGAGTGGCCGAGAAAGAGAAAACGCAGAAAAACAAGGAAGGGGGTCGGAAAAAAAAGAGGGGAGAGGAAGAGAACAGAGGAGATCAACAACAATACCAGATTCAACCTCGTCGGACAGTCGAAAACCCCTGTTGCGAGCCGCCGTGAAGCTCTGTGTGCGGTGGAGACTCCCCCCACCCCCCGGGACCCTTCTTGTTCACCTCTACTTTTTAGTTTTGGTAGTGGTCGGAGAGAGATAGAGAGAGAAATAAAATTAATAATTAGAAATATAAGATAATGATTACAGAAAAATATAGGATAATGATTGAAAAATAAAACTAAAACTAAAGATAAATGGCAACCGAACACAGCGAAAAGAACATGTTATTTTGTGTTTGTCTCCTTGCAAACTTGTTCAGTCGTGCTCAGTCGTTCAAAAACTTTGAAACTGGCTTGTCAACTTTTTTGGAGAGAGTGAGAGAGTGAGGAAGAGATGGGGAGTTGCGGACAAAAAAATACTCCACTTAAAGCTACGGCACCAGAACGATTTCTGTATGGGTTTCTAGAGAATCGTCCCCAAAACCGGTTGTTTGGGGGAAAATCCGAAATTTATGCTCTGTTTGGAAGTTTAGTGGGAGAAAGGAAGGGAAACGAAAATGGGAGGAAAAATGTTTTTGTTTACTATTCTAGAAATTTTTGTTCTCTTCTCTCCTCTTCTTCTCCAAACCAAATAATGGAAGAGAAATTTTATTAAATTTTTCCTTCCTTTCTCTTCTTTTTTGCAAGTTCCAAAATAGAATTTTCTAAAGGCATGTGCTTCATAATTGTCACGGGCCGGGGACCATATTAAATTGTCTATGAATCTTCATTTTGTAAGTATGTAATAAATTGGTTTTTGAGTAGGGGTTGATAAACGAGATAAGCAGATAGTTGATCAAGTTTGGTTTGATAATTTAACGAGTTTCGAAAATATGTTCAAACTTAGTTTATTTATAAAATGAGCCGATCGTAAACAAGCTTTAATCAAACTAAATATGAGCCGATCTCAAGTAGCTTGAATTTTTTTATACATAGTAAGCCAAAACGAATTGCGTAGTAACTTGTTTAAACTTGGCTTGAAATCTTAACACGCTTCAACAAAATATTCAAGCTTGGTTTGTTTATGTAACAAATTACAAACTAATATTGAACAAGCTTTTAACGAACGAACACGAGCTCCGACTCGAGTAGTTTGGTTTGATTAACGTCTCTATTTTTTTAGTGGTTGAGAAGTTGGAGAGAAAAGATGGTATATAATGAACCCATACTTTATGCTCGTGTTTGGGAATCCATGACCCAATCTCTCAGATGTGATCTAAAAGACTACTCTCGAGTTTACCAAAAACAAAAAAGAAGACCTAAATGAAATTGTTTTACTTTTCATGCTGGTAAACTTTGAATTCTTATAAAGTATGATTGAGCTCAAACTTTTAAAGTTTTTAAAATTAAATTTTATTTATTCATGAGATGACTTGACATTTCAAAATTTATGAAAAAAATATAATGCTACCCCTCCAAAATTTACATATATGATTCAAAAGTTGAATTGATTGTTGCAACAAATTTGTATTGCGCATACATTCGCTTTAGCAGAAGGAGTTTTCATACTTGGCTGCTATGTTGCGGTTCGAGTTTGGGCACTTAGGCGTGCGTTTTTTTTTTTTTTTTGACCGAAAGGAAAGTTTCTTTAAACTTGGGTTTGCGACTGGGGCTTCATGGCCGGCCTAAATGTAATAATAAGTTTATACTCCAATCAGTTAGTATAAAATTGGGGAAAATGACAGCTTAATACGTATTTTGATAATTAATATCCGTCAAGAATATTTTTAACATTAACAAATATTCTCAATATGTCCTTAGTATGTATTAATTATCGAAACATGTCATTGGCCATCATTTTCCCATAAAATTGTGCCAAGGATAAAATTGTGCCAAATCCTTAGCGAAATTTGGACTTTCTGCTAAAAATGAATTATAGTGGGCCGTCTTGAGTTACCTCAAAGCCCATTCTTGCTTGCCATTTAAGTCTTCTGATTTGGGTTAAAAAGCCTATCACAAAACTGCTAGTTACCTCCCAAATGTTGCTGGAAGCTATTCTGAGGGCATTAGTCTGTGTTTGGTGCCCTCATCTACCGTGGTCCTAGAAGGATGCCCGGCCCTAAGGAAAAGGCCCATGAGACAGCCGACTAGGGCCCCTAATTTGGTCCAGAAAAGGGGCCCATTTTAAATAATTATGAATGTTATTTGTTTGCATTTTGCAACATGAATGATTTTGATCTGACTGGTTCAACGGTAGGTTGAATTCAGCCCGTAGCCACTGGGTTCTACATTTGGAGCTACTATATGTATTGAACCTAATCTGAGGCACCAACCAAGGTTGAGGCCATTCAACCACAATCCGATAGACCGAGCATCCTGTAGTTGTATTGGACAGGCACCAAGAACGTTAGAAAGGTAAGACGAGAAGTCCAAGGCCAAGGATCATTTTGGGCATGAAATTAATGTTATGTTTTTTTTTTTATGTATATGTTAGTTTTTGGATTTCAAGTGGAAATTTCATTAGGACGACCGTCCCAAAGTCTTGTTTTCAATAGGCGGAAATTTGATTGTGAGCCCAAAAAAATTATTGTTTTTAGAATCGTCAGCATAAAATTGAAAAAAAAGCAAAAAAATAAAACGATTCAGTACATAACAAGAAATATTGTTTTCTTTGCAATGGGACAACACAAAGGAATATCATTTTTGTAACAAGGATCGATATAGTCTATTCGTTCTTAACAATTCAGACAGTTCTCAATTCTCTAAAATCAGTAGATCATTACTACCAGAATTTCAAATTGATCATTGACATTCAAATCTGGTGTATGGAATTACCATATCCAAATTAATAACCTCAACAATTAATTTCAAATTCTAGATAATTTTTTTGAACGTTTTCATGGACCAAAGAGTACTTTCCCCATTTTTATTAATTGTTGTGTGGTTTTAATTACAAGTATTGTCTTACTTTTCTTTGGAGTTACTTGACTTAGGAGTATATTTAGTGACTGGCAAGCAAGCCAAGCCCAAAAAAGAAGAGAAGAAATTTATTTATCTTGGTTATGAAGGTTACGTTAAATCATTTCATTTGGGCCGGGCCATGTTAGTAGCTAGGGGGTTCCAGTACTCTAGTGGCCGGCATGTGCATGCAATTATCCAACCCTTAAGACATGGCTCCCACACCTTTTTCTTTTTCCCTTCGATCTTGCACATAATTTTTCATCCCCCACCCCATTGGACTCACTTTGAATCTGATCCTCATAATACAAGATTTTCTTTTATGATCTTTTCTCATCAAAATTAGCTTGTTGGTAGTCCAAATATGATCAGGATTGTTCATATGTATATAGTCATGGATGGACCAACAAGGACACAAAGTTTGACAAGGTGAAGAGACTAATTAACCACTCAAGTCACCGGTTGGACTTTCAACAAAAGCCTAATCATTTGGGCGGGGTTGCAAAAATAAAATTTTCATGCAATTTTTCTAGTCCCAAGATGAAAGAATATGTCTTTCGATATGACCTTGAGAGAAAATTAGTTGAGGTACGTTAATCATTTGGCCTTGATTATACCCTTACTTTTAAGCCAAAAATAATACTCCGTAGAAAGAAACCTTTACGTACCATAGTGTTAATAGGCATTACTATTATTCAGGGACCAAAAAGAGGACTAGCTCTTATAATCTTATTATTATTTTCAAATTTTGATTTCGTTTTTTGCGATCCTATATTTTCTTGGAAACGTATAAAGGTTCACAACAACATGAGAGTCAGGAGTCCATCCTAATCACGCATGTGCCTGCTGCTTTCCTTTGAAACGTAGGATTCAATCTCAATTCGTTCTTTGCAAGTGTACTTCTGTTTAACCTTTTTTGCACAGCATTCACACGTAGGCCATTGTCAACGCTTCAACACCCTATATCTCCTCTATATATAAGTACGTGCAATTTCACCATTCCGACCCTAGCTATCATCAGCCCCTTCAATAAACCTTCATAAAAAACTCTCGACCACTTCAGCTAATAATGGCCACCATAATGAACAACGGCAACAACAACAACATTATTAATGGAAAAAAGCCAGTTAAATTGCTTGAAGGAGATGGGTTCTTCTACGATAGACTTCTCCTAAAAGATAATTCCATCGGGAACTCATCGCGTATTTACTACCGGAGTACCACGGATGGGGTTCCCTTTCAATGGGAAAGATCGCCCGGGACACCCAAACACGAGCTGCAGAATGAGGTCATTCCGCCGCTAATACCTCCACCGGCAGCGCAGAGTAAGGGGCTACCACCTAGGCCTAAAAATTGTGCAGAGCAATCGAAGGAATCCAGCAGCAAATGGAAGGCTTGGTTTTGGAAGAAAAGCAAGAAGAAAAGGGATTGTAATGCCATCCATAGGAGTGTGAGTTGTGACGTGAGCTCTGATAAATTCGCAATGGAATTTATGGGCTCAATTCATGATTCGAGTTCCTCAGCCTCTTCATCATCGTCTTCGTGGAATCGTGCTTCTTTGCCCTCGGAAGTAGGGTTGCAAAGGGATCCGCTAGATTCGCGTTATATTTGTAGTCCTTGGAACATCACGGCGATATTGGTTCGTGTTGCTAGGCGGGTTTAATTGTTTTTTTGGTTAAACCTTGTTATAGTTATAGTTTGTTTTGGGAAAATTGTAAAATATATGAAATCAAATAACTATGTTGTAAGCGCTGAGATTGACATAAAACATGCCAACAGGCAACATATATGTCTACAATTAAACTTACTCAACAGTTTTCGAATGTTTGCAAATATATCAAACAGTTGGATCCTTTTACCCAATTTCTCTGACCTACCGGTCCCTTCTAATGCCATTCTGATTAAATCACATTCTACTTATTCAGATTACAAAAAATTAACGCATTTTGTTTTTAGTACATTTGGAGGTCATATACGGGAAGAGGTGAAAGGTCTTGTTAGGGCTATTAACAGACCGGATTAAATCGATCTAGACTCGAATTCGAATACAAGATCGAATTTGTCTCGAACCCTGGTATGTACCTATGTGGAAATGACTTATTGGGTACAATCATCTTCTTTGCCTAGCAAGTCATCCCTATTAACATGTGATTTGTTTATATTTGCATAAATAATTGCAAATTTGAACTGTATTTTTAGACACAAAAATATAAGAAAACGGATACACATTGAGACGGAATCATCTTTCTCCAGGATGAAATTGTACATATAAAAGTACTACTACGTGAATCAACAAATAACAAGTGTTATAGATGGGCGTACTCATCTGTGTTGCAGTAAAATAGAAAAATGGGGTAAATGCAGATGAATTTGTGGCCGCAGGCCTTTCAAAATTTAAACGTGTCATGCACACCACATCAACAAGCTGTTTTGGATCTAAGCGATACTACCTCCGACATAAAAGAGTCAAATCCCTCTTAAGAAAAATATTAAATCTTTTATCATGCAAACTTTTCTTCAGTTTGTGACTGAATTTCATTCTGGTTAAGGTTTTGCATGCATGGCAATATGGCATTAGTCGCAGAGGCTTAAAAATGAAACTTCCGACTTTTGAGCCCAAAGGTTTGTCGAGTATAAGGCCCACGGTCCAAAACCCCTAAGTTTGAGCCTTGGCAATAGGCTCAGTCAGCTGTCCGAAACCCATTATTTCTCGGAACATGGGGGGGCTAGAGCCCAAGACAATAACATCTAAACTCCCTGGACTGAACTTGTCTGCTGGGCCTGGTTTTTAGAAGCTGGACGGGGCTTTGTATACGCAGATATTAAAAATATTTAGGGGTTGTTAGTAATCTAATCCATAGAGAGTTCAAAGACTCTGTGTAGTCTTAAACCAAAAACGTCTCTGACAGAGAGCTCAAACCTTGAACTCCTACGAGGGAAAGACTAGAAATACTATTAAGCTACAAGCCGTATAGTGATCTTAAAAATACTTTTCTTACAGAAAAACTACTCTTCTAAAAGAATGTTTTTCTTTTTTAAATTTTAATCTTTAAAAATACTTTTGAACGATTAGAATTATAAGCTTTACGAGCTAAATTCAAAGACAAATGTTAGTAGCCGAAATGGTCTCAGAATTTTGCATGAGGGGAGGGGGAGGTGATGTGCATTTCGAGGAAACACGTGTGAGCAGAAACAGCAGGGGGAATGAAAGATCAGATCACGTGATATCTACTCAATCGTCTCTGATCTCACCGCCCATGGGATCGATTCCACAGGCCACGTGCCCAAGTGTTAGCGCTAGCTAGGGGCCTATTCCTATTTCTAATCATCGGTGCATGCATGCCTGTTATGTGGACGCGAGTGAAAGGGCAGCACGTGCATGCAGCGTTGTTATTTCTTGACCTTCTCTCTGCAGGGAGGCAGGCAGAGCAGATAGACTTCTCGATCGAGTACTGCTTAAATTAATATTGTTGTTGCAGTAAACTCTACATTAGTACAGTATTATTTAAACTGTTTACTGCTTAATTATTTAATTAAATCCGATAAAATACACGTACAGGAGGACAAACTAGATGCATGTGTCATCTCAACACGCTAAAAATAGTACTATTCCTTAATTATCTACCAAATTTAAGTCTATGCAAGAATGATCGATCAGGTTCAGATTTTGGAGGTGAAAATATGCATGATACTCAGGAACCAAGCTAGAAATTTTGTTTAGGGGGCTTGAATTTGACAAAAAAATTTACATAATAATAATACAATATGATGATTTTAATGTTTATGTGCTAATTTTTTTCCCTCTTCGATCTACATCCTTGACAATATTATTAGCTTTTGTCTCAGTTGATAATGACAAAAACAATGATAAATTACGTCACCAAGATAATACACTTAACTATGTATGAGAATATTTGTGGTACGTAATATCTAAATAAAACCATAACATCGATCCAAAGTATCCAAGAAATAGTGCGATAATGGAAGTAGATAACCAACCAAGAAAGTGAAAGTAGTTCCCAGGGAGGGGGGGAAAGAAATACTAATAATACCGATTTACCGAAAAAAAAAGACTAATAAAACTCCTTGTTTTCGGCAAAGTTTATCACATGACCAATTCTACATTAATAGTATTAATTAGACTTATAGAGTAGCATTAGCGTATATTAATGGTGGTTTAGTGGGAGTTATTTGGCCACCTAGCTAGCTACTCTTAACTCTATACTTTCACAAAAGTCAGACGGATCAGAAGGTTTTTGAGAATCACTTAACCTAATTTTGGGACTCTTCACAACAAAACAGAAAGTAGAGGTCAGAGGATCAGGTAGTACTGAATCCATGGAATGACATTTTTTAAATACTAGGAAAACAATTTAATTATATAAGAGAATAAATATAGAATCTTTCATACATATTGATCAACCCTCAAATACTTTTCATATTTAATAGTCAATATATGAAAGGAGCATTTGCTATGCCAAAAATTATAATATTCCTTTAATTAAAGCATGTAAGGCATAATTCCTCAATTGAGATCCATTAAATAGCAAACTAGTTTCGTTTTTTTTTTCTTTCTTTTTTTTTTGGAAGGCAGCAAACTAGTTTCTTCACAGTATGCATTGTTTTTTTTCCCCTTTGGTATTAGGATGGACTAATATATTGGTGCAATTTAATTTATATCTTAGTGAAACAATATACGTAACAATATTAATGTGATCATATCTACTAATTAATGGTGGTGCATGGCTGTCGTCAGCTCGTGCTGTAAGGTGTTGGGTTAAATCCCGCAATGAGTACAACCCTCGTGTTTAGTTGCCATGGTTAACTTTGGAACAGATTGACGGTGATAAGCCACTAACATGAGCTTTAGAGCATTGAGTGGGGTCAAGCCACACCCTTGTTCCCCTCCGCTCTTGGCCTCATAACAGTTTCGCTTGTTTATCCATAAGGTGGTAGGGTTTCAAGAGTTTTTTTTCTCGACAATATGGTTTAAAGAGTTGCTAACAAAGAGAGTTAAACGTGAAACATTAGGAAGAAGTAAGTTACAGAATTTTTTGATAAGAAGCTACAATTCGTTAGGGCTAAGATAGACGTGTAATCACCGTCATATTACTTAATTTATAGATACGAGATGAGACGATAAGCTTCCTCAAAAGAATAGTAAAATACAAGTTGTACGTCTCTCTGTATCTACTCATGGGATCCCTGTCTGGTTACGAAGGGAAAAGCCATGTGGGAGGGGAGGTGATCATCGAGTAATAATTTATGGAGTAATAATTTATAATAAACCAAGGGGCCAAACGTGAGGAATGATTCGTTCTCCTTTTAATTATTAATAAGATATAAGAAAAGTAGTTTTGACCGTGGACGAAAATGGATGGGGCCTTTCAATCAAGAGAGACAGACAGACACTTCCTTTTTCATTGTTAATTTAATGCTTCCTTTAACAATTAATTTTACAGTATTTTCTTTTAGCTAGTTCACATTTTTTTTATTAGAGAGATATCGACCAATTGTCAGTCCAATAACGAGAGAGATTCAATTATGGAGCAAATTAATCTTCATAAGAACGAATCCCGTACGTAAGAGTTGATATCTCTGATGAGAATTCTAGATGTTGCACAGACTTAAGGAAAAGCAAATTCACTGTAATTCCTATTTTTAGTGGAGGCATGAAGAAAATTAAAAATGAAATGTAAATGACACAGTCCCACCGATCGATTTCTCTGCCCATCTGCTTAATTGTTTTCTTAATTACCTTCACAAAGCAAACTCCCCTTTTGTTTTCCTATCATGTGGACATGTCTTTGGATTCACTCAAAACTCTATGAGAGAGAGAGAGAGAGAGAGAGAGAGAGAGAGAGAGAGAGAGAGAGAGAGTATTATTCCTTCTTAGCCAGTAGGTTAACTTTTAGTTTTAGGGGTACGTGGTTGGATTAGACAAAGCAAAGGTATCATCAACCTTGTGACTCTTCACATTTTTTTGCCACGAATACGTACTAAATTAAAGCCTCTTTTCTTTTTTTCCCCTAATCTTAGGAGAGAGGATATTCAATGGTTCATTTTCACCCATACTTAAAGTACATACCTAACAAAGGACAGGAATAGTTGAGATACGCGTAAACTGGCCAAACACACTTGATCGTCGAATTAAAAAAAGGGCTATCACGTCATTTTTTTCCATATTCACAATGATGGTACATAAAATTATAACATTCCATCAAAAACTACTCTAATATGTTTCTAATTACGTATGACATTCTTGTTTTATTGCGTTATGGTGTTGTGGACTGCACACATTCATATAGGACTTGTCATGCCATCGTGTGTGAACAAGCATAAGAGGTGAAAAATCAGCGAAAATTTTCTTGTTACGTATGTATCATTTGATTACCGAAAATGATTATTTTTATATTTTACTACTCCTTAGAAAAGCAAAAATATGGTCAAAATATAATGCCTGAAACATGCCGTAATCTTAGGCTAGCTTATAAATAAATAAATAGGCTCAATAGAAGACAAAATAATTTGAATTTTCTCTTGGAGCCGAAACTGTTTCCAATACAGGCCCAACTGGCTTTATTGGGCCATTCGAATGTAATGGACTTCCTAATGAACTCAAAACTAGTAATTAATTAACAAATCCAATGGTTATCCATTGCAGTAATAATACTTTATATCAAAGCTTACAAGCGATTAGCATGAGAGGACAGTCCTTAATCTTGATTAAGATAGTTTTCTTTGTATGCCAATAATGGCAACAAGATTTGGTTCACATGGAGCAGTCCTATACGTGGCCATAACTCTCAAACTACTACTTTAAGAATCTGATATTATAGAGCTTATACCATATCTAAGCATAGCCACCACGCACCTACCAAATACCACCCCGGCCATTTTACTCTTTCTTTGATCAAGTAGTTATACCCATTTTACTCATCAAGATGGGTTCAACTTAAAGTTGGTTCTCATGGGATCTCCATTAGACTATCACAATTTAATTATTTACTAACAATTTGATTCGTTCATTTTATAACACCCTATAGGGACAGCGTAAGAATCTTTATTAGGGAATAACAAAATTAGAAAAAGGCAACCACAGAAAAATGTGTATATGTTTCAAAGTTAATCACCCTTCGATATAGAATGAAAATAGTGTAATGTTCCATGAGATTATGAAATATGGGAAATACCGAAATAGGAAGGAAAGAATGGTGTCCCCAAAGCGAATGTTTAAATTATCAAACGCAGTAATAACGGGTCGGTCTTTTCTTATAGCATATGAAGAATGAATCACTATATCTCTCTTTCATTTTTATTTTTTATTTTCTAATTTACTAACTACTATAGAGTATACTTAATTAATAGTTGCTGCAAAATATCCAGCTCTATTTTCTAGAGTGTACTTTGGAGTACATTTCTAAGAATTTAAAGGGCCGGGGGTGACGCATGCAGGCATGAGATGCATGTGCAAGTCACTAGGAAATCTATCCTCTCTGCAGATCAGATGGAGAAAACTAAAGGAATCATCGAGAGGCAGAAGCCTCCATGCCTCCTTTTCCAGCCATTGGATGCTTAACACGTGTTCATATATACCACCCACCCCCTCCTCTTAATTTGCAAGTACTTTTTTTGTAAATAGATTTTCAGACCAGTTTACGTGCATCTTAACTTCGATGCCAAAGTATCATCAAAGTATGCCTAGAAGAAACTTCGATCCCACTCCCCCACCCACCCTACACCTTGAGAAAAGAATAATCTTGAGTACTCTTAAGTTTTCATTATGTGATGTTCTATCACCCTTCACAATAATACATTCATGTGTCCTTTTAAAGCTCAGAGTATGCATTCTATATACAAGTGTGGTGCTTTGTAAAAGGATCTGAAAAATTTTTGATCTTGAGTGAGGCATGTCCAAATGTATGCATTCTCCATACATAGTAGTGTTACAATTAAATCATCTCAAATATTACACAGGTGATGGTTGCTCAATATCAATAAGTATTTCCGTTTCAATTTATTTGTCTACTTTTTAATTTTTTAAAAAAATAATTTGAAAATGACACGAGCACAAAGTGGGACCAAATAAAATGATTTGAGAGTGGTCCCTCATGGATCATCGTGTGCCCTTTCCCTCCCTCTTGGTTCCCCACAAACCTACACATACCCCTCCGCGTTCTTTTTTTTTTTTTCTTTAATTTAATTCTCTCGCTTTTGCTAAAGGTAATTTAAATGAGAATGAATACTCGTAGTATTTCTTTGTTCTTTTCTGCACTCTCTCTCTCTCTCTCTCTCTCTCTCTCTCTCTCTCCTTCTGTAAAGATGTCACGTCCAGCTTTCTTCGGTCAACAGACAGGCCAGAGAGAGACCGCCCAGGTCGTCCCATGAAATTCTTCCACTTGCTTCCCTCTGCATTAATATACTCTGCTACACTACACCACCTCAGTGCATGCATACAATAGTTTTATTAGTCTCTATCTAGTCTAGTCTAGTGGTAATAATCAATAGTAATTACAATTACCCCCCTCCATTCCAGAGAGAGATGGAGTAAAAATTACACACCTCGATCCTCGTGCAATTTTCTCTCTCTTCGTATCTTTTCTTCCTGCCTCTATATCTGCGTCAATCCTCACCCTCTTCAATAGGTAGCATTTACCTCTTCCTTCATCGGTTCAAACACCCATCTCTCTCTCTCTCTCAGGAAGTGCGCTGTTTTCCAAAGAAAAAAATACACCCCACATCTCTTTCACGCTCTCTCCTCCCAATGGATTCTTCTTCTCAGCAGAACTGGCTCGGATTCTCTCTTTCCAATCACCACCATCACCTGCCCTCTGATTCTTCCCACCTCTCCCTCTTCCAAGCCTTCACCACCCCCAACCCCCACTCTCACAGTACTCTCTCTCTAGAAAATAGAGCTTATGATCTCTCCATGTGACTCTATTTATATCTTTGTAGATATGTAAAATAGAAGAAGTTAATCTTTTTCTTTTGACAGGTGGGGTTGTGGATAATAGGCAAGGGGAAGATGCAAGCGGTGCAACAGACCTGTCCATATTCACTGGAGGCGGCTGCGGCGTCGGTCCGAAACTGGAAGACTTTCTCGGCGGCGGCGGCTGTAGCTCCGCCGCAGCCGGAGATACTGATGCGTGCCAGTTTACTGGGGAAGCTCAGGAGATATATGATTCGGAGCTGAAAACAATAGCTGCAAGCTTTTTACGTGCCTTCTCTTCTGAGCAAATCACTGATGATGATGCACAGAAGCAGTTGGTGGTGGTGGCGCCTCCTGAACAAGCGGCGAAGAAGGCCATCGACACCTTTGGCCAGAGGACCTCTATTTACAGAGGTGTCACCAGGTACAAATACTTTAGTAGTACGATATAGTGAGGACTGAGGTTATATAGGTATATCATATATGTGCTTCAGCTAGAAACTACTACTTGGAATTACTTTTAAGGGTCGGATGTTATGTCGGTGAATAGGCATAGGTGGACCGGAAGATATGAAGCTCATTTGTGGGATAACAGTTGCAGAAGAGAAGGGCAAAGTCGGAAAGGAAGGCAAGGTACTATGGACGGGCTTGTTTTAAGCTATTTTTAGGGTTTGTATTCGTATTGTACTGTTGTTATTCTGCGCTTGTGAGGTGTAACGCTTACCCTGCGAATCTTGTGTCGCAAGATCCGAGTCTGTGTGCATGAGAGAGAGAGAGAGAGAGAGAGAGAGAGAGAGAGAGAGAGATTCAGATTCTGGTCATTAGACAGACAGAAGTAGTTGGGGTTTGATGTTTTGTGCTAACATGCGCCGGTGGGGGGAAGATTCTAATGCGTTTTTGGTTTCTGTGGCATGTACGTGGAATATGATTGCTGCTGCCCATATCCAAATGGGATAATTATGGAATTATCTTCAGTTTATTTGGGTAAGATTAATTCGCGCGTGGTCTTTTCAATTCAAATCCAATCTGTTTAGCAAAAGAGATTCCTCTACTATACATGCATCCAAAACTACAGAATCTAATTAATCTGCTTCCTTCTTTTTATGGACAGTACTGTGTTTAATTATTAATATTACTTACGGTATATCGTTTCAGGGGGCTATGATAAAGAAGATAAAGCAGCTAGAGCTTATGATCTTGCTGCCCTTAAGTACTGGGGTCCCACCACCACTACTAATTTTCCGGTATCGAACTATGAGAAGGAGCTTGAGGAGATGACCAACATGACTAGGCAAGAGTTTGTTGCTTCTCTTCGAAGGTAACTAATTATTAGTGTTGCTCTGAAATGGATTAACTCCATCCATCCAGGTCTTTTTTTTTGTGTTTTTGTTTAATTCCTTTTTCTAGCTCGCTAGGTGCATGCGGTGGTAGATTATTTGCCTAGCTAGTTTTGATGACTCATCGTCTGGGATTGCTACTTGTTTATCTCATTGCAGGAAAAGTAGCGGATTTTCTAGAGGTGCCTCTATCTATAGGGGAGTCACAAGGTTAGTTGTTTTAAAATATATATATATATATATATATATATATATATATATATATATATATACGGACCATTGTGTACATGATTACATTCTCTTTTAGCTAAGAGCGAGGGTACGGATAAGATAGTGTGTCTAGAGCCGTGCACACGGACTCACATCACATACAATCAACAGCTTCGAACACAGTACATTGTATTCGGAGTTGTGTTTTAAAAGTGTGTTCCTAAGCCTTTTTGTTTAATTTATCTGTGTTGGAGTTTTGCTTTTAATGCATGTGGACAACTTTTAGAGACTGGTTTGTTCATTTGATTATATTAATTTGTTAGGCACCATCAACATGGTCGTTGGCAGGCAAGAATAGGGAGAGTTGCTGGGAACAAAGATCTCTACCTTGGAACATTCAGTGAGTTTGATTCTGATCTCTTTTCTTTTTTGCCGTTTTCTTCTTGGTGCATTTACGCCCTAGGAAGGAAAACCTCCTATAAAATCATCCAAGATATGAAAATCTATAAAATCTTTCTTTTTGAGAACTTCGGGATTAGTTTATTGGCTGGTGGACAAGTCATAAGACCATCTTAATTAAGATCGAGATTGTAAGATATTAAAATCATCCAAAATAATGTGTCATATTTGGTTTAAGATGAACAAATTAAAGACCTCTTGAGTTAGGGATTTGCTCATTTAGGTTTCAAGTTAGAGGACCTTTAAAGTTGATAATCCGGTAGGGCCAGTCAATATAGGGATCTTTTTTACCAACTCTTGGTTGGTCTTGTCTCCTCCTCCAAGAGAGTTGGTTTGCACATGATTGTTCTACGATGCTCGCCATCTCCTTCTCGATATACCCTTTACCGAGTTTCTAATATAATTCTTTTTGCTGATAAAAAAAAATTTATAGGGGTCTTATCCCAGACTCTCAACTTTAATCCAGCCATTCTAGTCACTGATATTGGTCAATGGGATTGACTTTTGAGCATTAGTCATCCTTGAGATGTGCATGAGTTGGTTCAGGCAACTTGATTTATAAAAATAAGGGTTCTATTGATTCATGAATCTTTTTAACAGAGATATGGCATAAATATATGACATTGCCACAAAGATATATCCTACAATCAATGAATTATAATTTGTGTGATTGTATTGCCATTTGGTGACTCGGATAATGATCTTGATGGTAGTTAAAAACTTGTGTGTCACAGCCACCCAAGAGGAAGCAGCCGAGGCCTACGACATTGCCGCAATCAAGTTTCGGGGTTTAAATGCGGTGACTAACTTTGACATGAGCAGATATGACGTCAAGAGCATTGCCAACAGCAATCTTCCCATCGGAGGAATCACTGGAAAATCCACAACTCAATCGGATTCAGCTTCCGATAACAAGAGCATTGATGGAGGACGTTCGGATGATCGAGATCATCTCTCCTCGGCATCATCGGTGAATTTTCCGTCACAACCACCAAGCTCCACACTCAGCTTTGCTATCCCAATCAAACAAGACAGTACCGCAGATTACTGGTCAATCCTTGGTTACCCTAGCTCCTCTAATTCTTTGACCAATGCCAAAAACCCTAGTGCTACTACCCCCCTCTTCCAAGCTTCCAACAGTGGTACATTCTACCAGGGTACAACACCATTCAGCATGGACTTCTGCAATACAGGTAGTAGTACTATTTCAAATCATAATAATGGCATCTTCAATGGTGGTGGTTACCTTCAGCTGCAGCAGCATCAACAAAGCATTAGTACTAGTACTTCAACAAGTTCAAGTGGAATTGCTTTTGCCACACCCATTGCCTTAAATAGCAGCAACAGTTATGAACAAGGGTCTAGTTATGGAAACTGGGTAGCTCCATCCCCACTTCTTCACTCATTCCCATCTGCCAAGCCAAATCTACCATCATCAGTGTTTCAGACACCAATTTTTGGCATGGAATGAATGATCTCTTTCTGTCTCATCCATCAGGAAGTGAAATAAGAGAGAGATGAAAAGACAATATTAGACATGGAAGTGAGATAGATTTGCTTGCTTGATTGCATGCAGCAGAAGATGGTGGGTGGGTCAAACTTACTTTGGAATAGATGATAGAGATGGAACTGACAATCATTTCACAGGTTGTACTAACTGAAGTAGTTTCTTTTGTTTAGGTCATCGTTTTTTTTTCCCTCTCTTTTCTTTTGCTTTTGCTTTTCTCTTTTGCTGACATGATTTATATGGGGTTTAATGGGGAAAGAAAATCTGCCTGTAAATCTATCCATCAAAAATAGTACTCCTAGACTTAGTTATGGGGTATTCTTCTCACACACTCTCTCTCTCTCTCTCTCTCTCTCTTAGTACGTAAATCGTAATATGTGAATGTCCGGAATATATATAAACACCCCAACTTAATTCGTGTCACCCCATGTGGTGTTCACGATGTATGTGTGACTTGAGTTCGAGCTCGCATGTCGTCGGTTGCGTTCCATGTAAACCAACCTTATTATTGCATATTTGTTATTGCCAATGGCATCTATATATCTTGTTACTTTAAATGAGTTATGTTTCATGTATACTCCTAATTAATTAGGTACTCCCTCCGTCCAAATCTTTGTCCTAATCTCCTGGTGTAATATGAGAATTAGAAAGAAAAAAAAAATTTGCATGCATGACATTTGGAGTTTTTGTACACTACATTAAATAACTTAAGTACTTTAATTTGGTGCAAAAAATTTCAAAATCTTAGAAAATTTTGTTTTTTGGGATTTTAAATTTCAAGCCGTTTTACATGGGGTGAGCAATTTGGGACAAATGTTTGTGTCTATTTAACACAAAGTGGTGATCAACTCTTGAAGTAGAGACTGGGATCATAGCACAAATTGTAGTTAGTGGTCCTATTCTCAAGACTTCAATTTGTTTAGTTAGCTCTGGTCCTGTCTTTTCTTCTTCTTCTTTTTTTGTTTTTTGTTTTTTCGGTTCAAGACCCTAAATTAGTTTCCTTAGCTGCTACATAATTTTAGTTACTTTTTCTTAAAAAAGTGTGATTGATAACACATTGTCAACCACACACTGTGAAAAGAAGTTCAGATCCGCAAACTTCATCATTTGTGTCCAATACATCAAAAAAAAGCTGGGCTTAATCATGCAGCTCATTGAGAAGAATCAGAAAAATATAAATATATAGATGAGAATTAAAAAAGGTTTAGATAAGATGACAGTAAAAGACAATAAAGACGGTTGCTGTCAAACTTTTCCATTATATATGACAACTTTTTTGTTGTTGTTTTTGTCGTATTATGTTAGTTTTAGATTCATCTAATCAAAATTTTGGCCAAAAGGACCCTATATTTAAAAAAAATTCTAACTTTAAAGATAAAGAACCTGATTTGGAGACAAAAAGCATTTGGTTTAAAATGCAAATAGAATGAAAAGCAAATTGTACTCCGGAAAGGGTTAACGCTCTTAAGTAATGGGGCCATTTGCCTTTGACCAAAAAGTGAGATACTCCTCCTCCCTTAACAAACTACAGCTATAGATTTTATTATTATTAGTAGTAATGCGCAACATGACAGAAACAAAATCCCCTCATCTTTTTGGAGTGCATCGATCTTTAGAAATACAAATTTTTTTTCTTTTTATAAGAGTCAATTTGCATTGCACCCCAACTAAATTCGGAGTTTTGAAGTGAATGACCCGTGTGGCCACAATATTTCAAATATTTAACTTCCGAGGAGTTTAATCATGTAACCTTTTGAATGACTAACATTTATTAATTTTCTCATAGCTATACCACTTGGCCAAACCTTTGGGCAAGAGAAATGCTAAGTGCAAAAAAAATGGATAAAGAAAAGATCCTTAAGTTGTACATAAATGACTCAGATGTCCTGCACAGTAAATCTGAGGCGTTCATGTACACTTTTAAGGTGTTTTCTTTGTCCATTTTCTTTATCTCTAGCACTCATCTTTATCCATTTTCCTTATCTTTAGCACTTCTCGACAGACAATTACCCAGATACAATCCGAATCTGTGTCTTTTCTGGTCTCTATCGACCCACCCCCCCCCCCCCCCCCCCCCGGGATGATGGTTGTCCCTTGTACCTTTCGGCGTGTATGAGATTCCCACCCCACCACTATGCCCTAATTTTGACCAATATCCACTGCTTTGACTCATAAATCAATGAAAATTCTATTTATTTAATACAAGTACATGCATTCCACGTTGAAATTATTAACTAATGTATTACTAATCTGTACGTATTGTGCGCAAACAAGTCCCAGCAGTTACAGCTTTGTATTATCTACATAATAAAACACAATGGTGTAGAGATTACACAAAAACAAGTTGAAAGAAGAGTTAAGATTCATTTAGTTCAAGAGCTGATGTGTGCTCTTTAACTCTCTTAAGAAAACACCTACACCCTTACAAATATATTACAAAAATGCCATCAATTCTTTTTATCCATTGCTCGGTTTCTAGCATTGGCATAAAAAAATAAAAATATATTACAAAAATACTCATGCCTACGGTACTACCGGAGTTCGTAGTACCATAAGTATGGACAAACACTAATATTATATATTTTCTTAGAGAGAGTCGACAAGAAACTGCTACAATAATAATGATAGCAGTACTGACGGATACAGCTACTACTTTGTAGCATTTGAAATATCCAATTGTTGTCTTTAATATGGAATGGAGTAGCAATGATAACCCTAATATGTGTATGATTTCATACAACTAGTTAGACATGCAATTTCTTAAAGTCAGTCGTGGGAGTATTTAAAAGAGGTTGAGAAATTCAGTTTTTACTTTCTCGATCGTCTCCAAAAGTTGGTGAAGCATGCACAAATTAAAACGAAAATGCTTGGGAAGTGAGGAAGATAACAGAGAAGAGCCGTATGCGGGGAGAGGAGGGGATAGTAGGCCTCCGAAGAATTAGTTTCCAAACCCTGATCCCTTCTCTAAGATGGGGATGTTGCCTAGAGAGTTATCGATCGATCATGCTAGTCTCCAAGTTTCGAGAAGTAGAGGTTCAAGCATTTAGTCTCATTAATATCGGATTCCGCTTGATTGTATCTTTATTGCAGCGGACATGACTTCTTTAATTTTGTGATCGGCTTTGACGATGCTTCTTTCATATAGCTAGAGGCTTTTGCTAGGCTTTGATGAGAGCTTCTCTAAACCGAAGATCGATCAAGCTTCACAAAACTCAAAAAAACATTTGTACTTCAAATGGTACTAAGTTATTTAAACTTATCCCATAGTTTATTTAGTATTCATTAACACCATCGATTTATCCCTAATTAAGAAGAAATTCGGTTCATATGTACCCTGCAGTTCTGATGTAAAATAAAGCACGGCAATGGTATGATTCTATTGTCAAATGGGAAGCGTATTTCAACCTCTACTTGTGGCTCCCTAATTATTATTGTAATTATGTACCTTTTGCTTAGTTAAAGTTAGATTATAGGAGTAAATTAAATACATACATATCACATACAAGATAATTTCTATCTTATTCGTCCCTGATTAATCATTCTATTTTTGTTAGTTAAAATTACGGCTTAAGGGATTTGATTTTAGTTGTGAATATATTAGTTTAATTGACCTAAAGGCTATCCTATCATTAGGCACGAGGAGATGTTCAGCTGATCTCAGCTTGTCATTTTCATGCATGCCATATTCCTTGGTTCTTCTCTATTTGGGCACGCATGCAAAAAATTCCTCCAACACATCAACTCTTTTCGGCTTTTGAAAGAAAAAATGCCAATAAAAACCCATTTAACTCTTTTCAGAAATGAAAACAATAGTAATAGATAATTGTAAAATGTAAGTTACAAACGTGTGTTAAAGGAAGAACGAAAGTCATCGAATGTTCAATTAGTACAATATTAGGAAAAACAATACATGCATTTCTCCACGGTCTATTTTTTCTCACAAGAAATATTGAAATGGCAACACGTGAATTAATGATGTGTCATCGTTGCATTGGTAATATCGATCTAACTTCTGTTAATTGCCGAACAACTTCCACATTTTTTTTTCCCGGTGCTACGCGAACAATATACTGCCAAATTTGTGATGAAGTTAGGAGGGAACACCATCTGTCTCTCTTTACTCTTTATACATCAAATCTGAAACCAACAAAAAAACCAAGGAGGTCCCAAAGCACAGCACATGCCATGCCATTCACTGAAAAGGCTACGTTTTAAATGCAAAACAAAAAGCATTAGTCAAACGTAAATACTCACTCACTCCTCATCCTCCTGCAGAAAGATCACATCCTCTTTTCTTTTTTCCCTCTTTATTACTCCCCCTTTCAAACTGTGCGTGGAGGGGACCTTCCTTTAATTTTTTTTTATTTTTATTTTTTGGAGGTTCAGTCTCAATCCATGTTCCCCTTTTGTTTTTGCTCCATTGTACTATTCATGTCGGCCATACCCTTTGGCCCTTGCCTTCCCACCTCATCTCCACCCCCTCCCTATTTTATTACGTTTGAATTATCTCAGCCATGCAATTCGAAAATTTCGATTCCATCATGAGCTCTATCTTCATGATCGAAACCGTGTTTATATTCTCGTGAACATCATTTCTAATCAATTTGAGATAGGTTAGATAGAGATAGTACTTGTCTATCTTATCACACTTACATTGTTCATAAGAGACGTGGTCTACTACTAAACATTCCTTACAAATACAAAAGTTTTAGTTTGTCACATTAGTAATGCTTGATCGACCTAAACTTGTGGATGAATGATCAGGTTGACCAAAAAATGAACTCGGTCATTTAATTGAGTTCCTAAGAGCTTCTCCGGAAAACGTTTTTAAAACTAGCATTAAAAGTGTACTTTGATGCCTTAATTTGTATTTTTTTTTTTTTTAAATTTGATGTTATATTACCTCATTAGTATTATGTTGTTTAATTAATATATTCCTCTTCAAACAAGAAATTAATTACTATTATTTTTTACAGGATTACTTCTTACTTGGCATTTAATACATGCTTACCATATTCAAATTTGAAGAAATTGGGGGAATTAGAAGAATGCTTTCATAGTTGAAGATTTTGCTGGTGATCGATGTCTTAATTCAAGAACTCCGAGATGGTGAAAAAGATTTCGACAGCAGACAATTCGATCTTATATTAGGGCGAGTTTGAACCAACCTTTTACGGTTTTTTTGGGCTGTTCTTTTCTTTTTCTTTTTTTAAAGCTTTACAAAATTCAGGTCAAATTTTTATATTGTATTATTTTCCATTTCAACAAAAGGAACCGAAAGAATATAAAATATAGACTAAAGTTTTAAAAAAAATAATATAAAACGACAAAAAAACTCTGAAAGTCGAAAAAGTCAAAAATTTACCGCTGGGTTGCTTTTTTTCATCTTTACTGATTTTTTTTTTTTTTTTATCCGCTCTCTTTACTGATCATGTGTTGCGCGTTTTGACTGAGAACTAGTTGTATGAGTTAACTTTACAAACTACAGTTTCAAAGTGGTAATTTATAATGATTGAGGGAGTAGCGTTTTGCCGTTTAAGATGTGAACAAGAGATCGTGAATCAAGGACATATTATACTAATTTACCCATCAATTCAAGCTTAATTATCTTTGTATATTAACTTTTTATTTACTGCTCTACAGTTCAGTAGGTAATTAATTATTATTATAATCATGTGGTAATGAGATTGCATGTTCTTGTTGACTAGGGTTTTCCGCGAAGCGTGCGGTTGAATGTTACATATTCCATTACTTTATTCTTCCATTGAAACGCCTCATGAGGAGCTATAAATTAAGATTGTCTTGTAATTAAATTAATTGTCCTATTCATGACTTACATTTTTTAAATTACTCATGTCGTTCGGGCTAGATTCCTGATAGACCAACCCCTCCGTTCACTAACGAAGAGCCCAATAATTGTCCAAAAAAAAAGGGACAACAACGGCCCAGAACGTGTTTTGATAATTAATACCTTTTAAGAATATACTAAGAACATTTATTAATAAACAAAATGTCCTTAGCGGGTATTAATTATCAAAATACGTCATTGGCCATCATTTTCTCAAAAAAAAATCTCATATGGACAACCCCAATAAAATTTAATACTAGTAGTGGCACCTAATTAATATTGTTAAAAGTTTTTTTTTTGGGACCATTAAGGCTTGGGCAATCTAAATTGATCAAAAGTCCGGACTTCTGTAAATTCTTACAAATCCAGTTGAAAATTGACTTGTCTTCTAAGAAATAAGAAACGAAGATTTATATCGACATAAAGCGGTATAACAGAGCTAATCGAGATGAATTTGATACTTTTATTGGATTAATTTAGATTGTGAATATGAGAGCATATGATGATGAGTTGGTTATTACCACAATTTTATATGACTGATTTTCATATTGTATATTATTACTGCTCAGTTTGCTTTAGATAATTTTTGTTTCAGCCAGAAAAAATGAAATTTCATAACCCAAGGTTGATTTGAATCTCCCAACCCAAACTTTTGTTTGGCAACCTCCGGCAGTGATCATGGACTGGGCTCGGGCTAAATATGGCTTGGGTGGATAACTCGATCGGGCCTGAACCTGTCCATGGAAAACTTAAGTTGCATTGGCAGGGCTCCAGCCCTACCCAGTCCTCGTGAATATGGGTCTCCCATCTGGGAGAGCTCAATATTTTATGTAAAATTAAACCATAAAAAAATGGGAAAATGATGACCAACGACGTATTTTGATAATTAATACCCGTCAAAAACATTTTCAGCATTAACAAAATTCTCAGCGTGTTCTTGAAGGGTATTAATTATCAAAACACGTCTTAGGCCGTCATTTTCCCTAACAAAATTTTCTTCTTTTATTATCTCATGGTGTCTAGATCAGATAAAACGTAACTTGACTATTCCTAGGAGATCAATTCCACCAATTAGTAAATGCATGTTTACAGTCGGAGCTGTATCCCGTGAGGACTGACCTCACAGGAATTGATAGCATGTGAGAGATTTTAAGTTTAAAACCTTAAGAGAGAACGAGCTCTTAAGTGTCAGGAGTTGATTGTCGGCAAGGCGTGGGATTAATTCCATAGAAATATTGGTGCTGCAATAGACGATCCAATGTTGCCTAATGGTAGTAAATTTGGGAGGTGAAGCTCCTATTTCCAACTTTGAAATGTCATGGGCCGATCGATAAACTTGGTCCGGTTGGACGAAGCTCCAAATCTGTCCAAACTACACAGAACGCACTTTGGTTCAATAACTCGATCGAAACAACAGTGGCCGGCCCAGTTTCAACTGACATGGCATGGCCGCATGGCATGGCATGGGCTTCCTCAAAAGAAACTTTAAAGCTGAAGGAGTTCATGCAGTTGTTTTGTAATGTGAAAAAGCTAGAGATGAAGAATCCCATTACCACACGATATCTAAACAATGAAGACGAAACAGGTGATCATATCGGTTCAGAAACATGTGAGTCACTTCTCTAAGTCAGTGATACAACATAGAGTTTGAGTTTGATGGTATTACTACTAGTAGATCTATTACTTAGGGTGAGTTTGGCCTAACTTTTTAGTGACTTTTTAGCACGGTTTTTTGGTTGCTTTCTCTTAATCTATACAAGATTAGGGTCAAATTTTTATTTCTTATTTTTTGACTCGACGAGAGGAATAGAAAAAGTATAAAAAAAATAAAAATTAGACTTCAATTGAAAAAAAATTTATATAAAACAACGAAAAAAAATCAAAAAGTCAAATTCTTATGAAGATTAAGAGAGAGCAACCACAAGGCCGTGCCAAAAAGCCCGACAAGTTAGGTCGAACTCACCCCTAGAGCAAGTCCAGTGGTTGGTGCCAAAATGGCCAATGTCAAAATTACTTATTGGTTGCCTACCGTGCCATTCGTCAAAAAAAAAACGGCAGGGGTTACTTCAGCGGTTCAACCAATGGCAATGCATGGCAGATGATCATATAGCTGGCCGATCGATGGAGTTATAAGTTACTCTGAATCAATTGCAGATCGAAGCCCATATCCAATTATCCAAAGGCATGTGGTAGAATTGTTCGCTAGGAGCCTACCTAGCTAAAGTTGGCTTAGAGGTGATCCAATGGTTAATTAGTATTTTTTTTATATATAAAAACCCTCACTTACAGTTGGTGATCGAGGTGAATCCAAATTGCTAGTCGAGATGACGCTAGCTGAATCCAAATTGCATATTTGATATGAGAAGATATCCAATGGCTTGTCCAAATTCATATTAAAATATTATTGACTTTGACGATGTAAACACAGAATCATTCTTGCCACCTCATTATACGAAGAACATCTTGCATCATGTTGTGATCAATTACGGCCGTCATATACAAATTAGTGCCATTAACAATAATTTCGGCGATTGTAATTAAGGGAAAATAAAACCAGCTGCGAGTTTAACTAATTGTAGAAATTAGGGTCGGGATTGAACTGCCATGGACTGCAAGCTTGTTCAGGCAGAATAATATATCATCATTCCAGTTACTAAAACATAAAAGGTGCTTTTATGCAAAGTGCGTGCGTAGTTGTAAAGTGATCGACATGGTAATTATTGTTAATTAACAAATTTGACATGCAATGAGTCAGGTAGGAGACATTTGAATTATTTCTCTTAATAGCAGTGCAGCTACCACACCCCACCTTTTTCATTGAAATAACTCCTAGCTTCCGGTTAGTTTCTCAACTAACCATATATAATAAACCCATTGGATAGAGCGATAAAGGATCGCAAGGGTTGGCGTGATCAGGTTAAGGTCAAATACTTAGATGTTTGCTCTTTCTTAGATCTTAGGTTAAAACTCTTATAGGTGCTTCGATTCTTGTGGTGGAGTATATATGGGCTTTGATCCGGTTGTAAGGCCCGGTGCCAGTGGATGGAGGAATTTATCTCACAAGGATTTGTTGAGATGTGTCTGCTAACTTGGACCATGAGGTATCCTAGCTAGTGAATAAGAGTACTTGAGATTTATGAGCTTCCTTGTAAGTCTCTTATGTTTGAAATTTTTTGGATGCTATAAACTCCCATGGGCCCAATTCATACGGGACTTTGTCTCAACTTTAAATTGAGTCGTGAGTTAATAAACAACGGAATTGATCTCCTAATCGAGAGAGAAAGAAGCGAACCCTCTCAAAGCCCACTTCAGCCGCCCTGAATTTCTTTACTAGCCTAGAGGCACTGAAGTGAATTAATTCTATATATATCACTGAATCGATTGACTATGATTTTTTTTTTAAATGACATTATAGATTTAAACCTCTCATCTTGTTCGTACTGTTTCTGCTATTCAATGTCTCAATTATTGAGGGATGGAACAAATTAACGGGAGAGAGAGAGAAAGAGAAAGAGAGATTATGTTATTGAATTTGAGGGATACTAGTAGTATCTTTTCCCCACTACCAATGAGAGAAAGGAAGAGAGAGAAAGATAGAAATAGAAAATCCCCACAGATGGCTAGAGAGAGTATCTATCTTTCTAGCTAGGCAATTTTCAATGTGACAAGAACCCAATGAAATGATAAAAGTGTAGACAAAAGGGTGGTTATCAAACCATTGCTTTAGTTGATAAAAAAAATTAATTATAATCATACACCTTATCTTTTCTTACTTTTGTCGCAAATTATAATTGTCTTTGCTATATAAAGACAGTGACCTGGAAAGAGGACATTTTCGCTCTAGAGGATGCATGCATCATCCTCTTCATTTGTTTTTTTCTTTCCACAAAATGTAATCCAAATTCAATATGACTATTCAAAGTCTGGTTTTTTTTTTTTTCAATAGATCAGCTAAAAAACACAAAAAAGCCATCCACAAACCCACACTCAAAGACTCAAAAGAGGTACTTTTAGCTAATGGAGTGCCATTGGCCGATCCTTCCCAAACAAGCTTACAAGAATTGGATCAGTGCGCAGACGTAAGCTCAATTATTCCATTTTCATACTCCTGACATGTCTTACACTAATTATGTTTTTTTATTTGGAATTATTGGTGTTCATAGAAAAAAAAAATGGTCGTGCTATGAGAATTTCCCATTGCTTAATTAATTAACTAGTTTGGAGTACTAGTTCATGAGTTGGTTTAGTACTATTATATTTGAGGTCAGAATTCAAACTTTGTTCCAGACAACGATTGATTATTTCTCCCTTTTACCGGGCCGAGTTTACAATACTGCTTATTTCTTCTCGATTATTAGACAATATCTTTATTAATTTAGTCGTCGAGGACTACATTGCATAGATATTATTTTGTCTCTTGGTTGTAATTCTTGAAAGATATGTAAATGATCTACATATGCTACTGATGGAGCCAACCATGGGTAGAATCGAGACCACAACGTACTAATGGTGGTATTTTGTGCTTGGCTATATCTATCTTCTCTGGAGAATAAGCCTTTTTTTCTAAAAATTTTGAAGCTTCATTGTTTATTTCTGTTGGTATTATTTCAGTACATTAATGTTTTACCATTCCCAGGCATGATGGGCACCAATTACAGCTTTCACATGCATCGCCATTTCAGCTGGTTTTGTTTATCTCTTGGAGACAAGATATCATCTCTTAATAATTAGGTACTCGATTAGGGGGCCCCTCTAGCTAGCTAGTAAAGTTAGGTCCTGGTACATGCATGCATGCATGTGATGTGAGACATGCACTATCATCAAAGATTAAAAAGTAACATAAACAAAATCCCACTCCTAATTAATGGGGGATTAGCCATGCACCCCAATTGAAATAAGTTGAGGTGGATCTTGGTAATTTCAATTCTGTGTATTTGGTTCTCTTATTTCATTCAAATGACTAGTACGTCTCATTGGACGTTTGGTAGGTGGAATTGCCTTGTTTAACCATAATCTAGGTAATTAATTGAGTCCTAATAACCGCAAAAGGTTGTGGCAGAAGGGGATTCGGAGGTGCTGTAGTGCACCCTCTGCAACAGAAGGTACCAATATTAAGACCATGCATTTCAACGCAAATTTTACATGCCCATGCCAGGAACCGCATAGTTAATGGGATCGGGTAGGAGCTGTGGGGGAGTTGAGGTTCACTCGGCCGGGCTAATCAATATTAGTAGAATGATTTATTTTGTTGGCTCATACAGTTTGATATCATATGATGTCAAGAATGACGAAAGTAATTGTATTTCACGAGCACAATTTCCATGTTTGATTTCGTATGCCTAATGATTGTTTGGGTCTTAATTTTCCGCAAACAAAAGTTTGTGAGAAGTGACTACACTACTCAAGCGGAGTCCCGACTTAAGGCCGTGCGAGTTACGAGTGGTGAGATTAGTTTCCAACTACAACCAACCAACCAACCAAATAAGCCTTTGTTATTTTTCGTAGGCCATCAAATCTAAGAATTCTACAACAGTACCGATGAAAGAGAGTGATTTCCACGCTCCCCTTTTTTAAACTACATTTTTTTTTTTGGTCTTGTTATATGTAAATTTGTGTTTCATGAGTGAATTTTTTTTTTTTTTTTAAGATTTGAAAGGTAATATTGTAAAAGCACATTAAGAGGGATGCAATTATTAAAAAAAGAAGTGCGAAAGTCAATTCACAAGAAAAATCCGTATTAAATGGGTGTTTGCAATAAATTATTGGGAAAAAATTCGAAATGGTCCCCATAGTTTAGTGTTTATGTCAACTTGGTCCTTACAGTTTGAATTGGCTCGATTTGCACTCTGCAGTTTCCATTTTGTTCCAACTTGATCCAATTACTAACTGTCGTTAGCCTTCGTTAACCCCAGACACAAATGGGTCCCTTTTTTAGTAAATTACCGAACCCTTTCTTCTTTAATCTCGTAGACCTAAAACATTTTCCTAAAAAGCAAAACGGAGTCAATCTTTTCTAAAAAGCGGATTCTCTAGCCCGTATTCTTTTTTCTAAAATACTTGGATTATTCTTCCGATATTCAAGAGGTGACCAGACACACCTATACTCTATGCCCGGTGGAGACTTTAAGTTTTTTTTCTAAACTCCTTTTATGGCCCGAACTAACGCCGGACGTCCCTTTTTAAAATAAAACTCACTTCATTTTCTAAAATTCAAACAATATTCAAAAATATCCGAACCCCTTTTATAGAACATAAAACTCCTCATTTTTCCTTTCTTTTCAAGAACCACGTCGCAATCCATAGGAATCGGATTACTTATGCAAACCCTAATCCCTCTCGCTCTTTCCCCCCCAAGGCGAACGAGACACGTTTCAATCAAAGGTAAAATCTCAGGCGTGACAAATGGAGAATGGAAGCCGTGAAAAAAAATGGAGATTGGTTCAGAGGTATATTAGGGCAAGAAGAGAATAACAGATTACAGTTTTAACCCTAGAAAATGGGTCATTCCTGTTTGGGGTTAACGAAGTCTAAAGACAGTTAGTAATTGGACCAAGTTGAAACAAAATGAAAACTATAGAGTGCAAATCGAGCCAATTCAAATTGCAGGCACTAAGTTAACACAAACACTAAACTACAAGAACCATTTCGATTTTTTTCCCTAAATTATTTTACCATATTTTTAAGATTCTAGCTTCTAAAAATTAGTTGAGTGTTTGTCAAAAATTTTACAAAATTAATTTTTAGAATCTACATATTGTGAGAAACTTCATATAAAGAGAGATTCTCAAATTTTCAAAATTGAGTTTGGGTAGTTTTTGAGATTTCACCACATAAATTTTTTAAAATTAAATGAAATCTATATAATCTCGCACCTGCAACAAACATGTTTATCAATTTCCATTGAAATTTGAATTTTTTTTTTTTGATCCTAAAAACTATGCCTCCAAGGCTTTCGTTGAAACAGAAAAACAGTCCAAAGGCTGCCTCCAAGGCTTTCATTGAAATAGAAAAACAGCCCAAAGGCTGAAACAAGAACCGAGTCCGGAGCCCTAAGTTGGGTTGAAACCTCAACAGACGGGGTATCCAGGGGACTGGATAGAAATCTCTGAAATACAGTAGACCAAACCTATATAGCGGGTAACGAACGATCCGCGCAATGACCAACAAATAACACCAAAACATTACACCACCCGTTAGTACAATTAAAATTGAAACAACAGCTAAAAGCCCGAGGGCCACCGGAGCACCACAGCTAAACTAAAATTTAACATATGTATCTACAGACGGCCATGTTCCAAATCATCCGGCACAAATTAAAGACCAGTTACAAAGAAGGTTGTGACCTGCGAGGGAGGCAGAGGGTGCACCCGCTGTTGCTAATGCGCAGTACTGAAAAAATATTTTATTTGGTACTTTTCCTTTATCCGTTTCTCTCTCTTTCTGTAACCACTAACCAGTAACCTCTCCCCTCTCTCTCTCTCTCTCTCTCTCTCTCTCTCTCGATCTCGAATTCTCGAATCTCTCCTTTCGCTGCTTCGGGTCCTAAAAAAGCCGACGTTCAGGACCCATCTCATTAGTCACGACTCACGGATTCGATCCTAGTGGCCGAATTTCTACCTTCTCTCCTTCTTGGTTTTTGTATTCCATTCTCTCTCTCTCATATGCTCTCAGTGCTTACATATACAATATTCGCCACCATATATATGCATATATGCCTCTGTACATGTTTTCCTGATTTGTCTATAAGTGCAGATGCAGCAAAAGTTGGAGCTTAGTGATGGTAATGCGGTGGGCATAGTGGTTATTCATTGACCCACGTCTATGGATTCTCCTCCTTTCGAGGGTAACCTGTGATTATTATTTTTTAGTTCTTTTTTACCCAGTTCTTGTTTATCTTTTCTGGGTTATTAGTGTCACTAATTGATACTCCATAACAACAGCTCGTGTTTTCCTTTTTGATGGGCGAAAAGGTTGAATCTTTTGAAGGTCTTTTGGTTTTGCAACACGAAAATGCTTGAATTGATCTGCATACCAGATCATACTGCATGAATTTTGTGTTAATTTTTCTGTTTTTGTGTTCATTAATATTTTGATTGAGGTGCTCTCAGCCTTCTTTCCAGGTAGATGTTAGGTTCTCAGATTGCCCTTCCTATCTGGAAATACCAATTTGGTAACCTTAACCAAGTGTTTTTTTGGGTTGAAAATTTTGGTCAGAAGTTGTATTTCCATTAATATGATCGTCGAATGCTAGAGATGCCTTTGCTCTTCTTATTAAAGTCATATTTCTTTTCTCGGGTTCGGGTGGCGTAAGTTGTTGTGCCCGTTTAATCTTTATTTTCCTTTCTGAGATTAATGAATTTCTGTTGCTGAGGGAAAAAAAGTCATATTTCTTATCGTAATCGGAGACTGTTACTTATTTGAAAAGTAATTTGTTACTAATGGGAAGAAGTACCATTAGATCGGGGTTTTTCTGGGGCTGGTGGCATTATAAAGTCAAACCAAGTACTGTTTCAGGCTTCTTTAATAGTATGTTGCAAACTATTAAGCTAGTGACTTCCTTCGCCTAAATTTTAGGGGACTCCCCTGAAATGAACTGACTCTATTCGATGCTGTTGGAATCTCTCTGTCATCCCATGTCAATCATTAGTCTATTTTTTATTTTGTTTATGGGTGCCAGAGAAGTGGAAAAAGAAAGATACAACTGTATAATAACTCACACAGTTGTACTCCAATGGAAAATAATCAGTTTATAAGATGTTGCTTGCTTTAAATTCCTTTTTCTGGTACATACTTTTCGGAATGATTGGGACGAGTGCCTTTGTTTTATAGGGAAAGAGATGTAGGTGTGTTCCCAAGGAGTAATTTCTCACACTACATGAAAATTCTTTCCTCTTCCTTTCAGTGTTCTTATTCTCTTTCTTTTTCTATTTTAATTTCTCCTCGTATGTGGGTAAGTCTTGGGAAGTTTGTGTTGATCTTCTGTACTCATCATTTAGAGCTACGACACTAATGTGGTTATACCATACTGTTTGGCCCCAGGAGTCGTACTTGATCCATCAAAGTGCAGTATGTTGAGTATGGAGGAAAAGAGAGAACTTGTTTATGAACTGTCCAAGTGGTCGCACGGAGCCCCTGAAATGCTACAATCCTGGAGCAGACAAGAGATTTTGCAGATACTGTGTGCAGAAATGGGAAAAGAAAGGAAATATACTGGCTTGACAAAGTTGAAAATCATTGAGCACCTATTGAGAGTCGTAGCTGAGAAGAAATCACAGGGGAATGACGCTGCTGAAAACCCCGATCCACAGTGTTCACCTTCAGTTGAGCAAAGAGCTTCCAAACGGCAGAGAAAAACTGATCAACCTAGTCGACTTCCTGTTGCTGTGAACAGTATAGTTGTAGACAGCAGTGAAAGTGATACGATAAATACTATATACTGCAAAAACTCAGCTTGCAAAGCTAAATTAAGTCAAAAGGATGTATTTTGCAAGAGGTGCTCGTGTTGTATCTGTTCTCAGTACGATGACAACAAGGACCCTAGCTTGTGGTTAACTTGCAGCTCAGAGCCTCCCTATCCAGGTGATGCTTGCGGCATGTCATGTCATTTGGAATGTGCTTTGAGGCATAAAAAATCTGGCATTGCAAAAGATGGGATGGACGGAAGTTTCTCTTGTGTGGCTTGTGGGAAGCTGAATGATCTGCTTGCGTAAATTCTGACCCCTTCTCGTTCTTTACATTGGTCTTTTTCCAAGTGCTTTCATGGTTGTGCTATATGGTAAAAGTTCTCTGTCTTCTTTCGTGAGATGACTTTCTGCGTTCCGAAGTCCTTGTATCCTTTTCAATGATCGGTGGGAAAACTGACAGCTTTTTAGTCTTTCAGAGTTGGTGAGGAAATGAAATTTGTTGTTGTATTAAGTCAAATAACCTCAAACACTAAAAGATTTTTGGACTAGTTGTGTGGTGTTGATGTGTCTTCCTTGAAAGCTAACATGAAAGGGGATTAGTTTACTCTGTTTATATCGTAATTAGAACATGTCTATTGCATCATAGTGTTTCTTGAAACAGAAACTTCATCATAGTTTTTATGTCATCATTCTACCTAACACAAGGTTGTATAACGTTCTTCTCGAGGCTTCCATCACTAACACAGATTGAATGGTGCGATTATGTACCCCTTAATCTGAGTTTGGGATGGCAGGGTTCAAATGGCTAGGGTGTTTCAGAGGTTTGATTTAGATGCCAAGGAGGAGTTGAAGTTGAGACCTACCTATAACGTGCATCGTGCAATAATCTCCGGATGGCCCTAGAAGAGCTGTAGCCTGTAGGGTTCTCAGCTACTGTGATTTGGAGATCAAACCAACCATTGTTGAAGATGTGCTGTATTTTCTGAATCAAAGAGAATGTACATATCCGTTTAGATTAGGAGTTTTCTCTTTGTCCTCCATTAGGTTACAATTAGGCAGCTCATATTACAAGTTTAACAACTAGGTAGTTGACAACCAATTGATAAGTATGTCATCAGGGAGAGAATCAATTCTTATCTAACAGTTGAGATAAATCTGTCTCAAGTTGAAGTGAATTTCATGTTTCGAATTGGTCGAAAAATTGGGGGGGGGGGGGGGGGGGAGGGATTGTTCCTTGTAGAACGAACAAGGGAAACTGGAATTTATCTCATTGCATTATTGTGTTCAAAATTCTGCAGATGCTGGAGAAAACAACTTATCACGGCAAAGGAAACCAGGCGGGTGGATATTATGTGCTACCGTGTCTCCTTGAGCCAGAAGCTTCTTGTTGGTACCAAATATTACCAAAACCTTTATGAACTTGTTGATGGGGCAGTGAAGAAGCTTGAAGAAGACGTGGGTCCTTTAACTGGTTTACCTGTGAAGAATGCAAGGGGTATCGTCAACAGGCTTTCTTCGGGTCCCGACGTTCAAAGACTCTGTGCCTTGGCAGTAGAGTCTCTGGATTCAATGCTTTCGAAAGCTCTTCGCTATGTGTCATCCAATTATCAGAATCAAGGTCAGCTTTATCGTTGCAATTTTTAATGGTTTTTTTTTTTTAATAGCGACAAGCTGATACTGTGTTACAAGAAAATGGACAAACTTGGGCTACCATAATTTTCAAGGTTTCCTTGAATTCTTTTTATGTTTGTAAAAAAAGTGGAGTTGCGAATTGTCCAGTATCTTGTCATAAAGTTTGTCAATTAGACTTCTTGCTCCTCGAATATTTGCCAGTCTGTCTAGTCATGGTAGTACTAGTACCTAGTCTTTTTCTTTGTTTTGTATTCACCAGTTAGAGACCTCTTATCTCTTTTTTCTCTTTTGTGGTGAACTAGTATGACAAAATTAGCAAATAGAACCTTTGAACTGTTAATGAGAATGTAATATTTGCAGAATCCAATTTGATAGCTTCAAATATAATCCAGTTCAGAGAGGTGTGCACTTCATCTGTTACTTTGATATTGGGTTCTAAAGCTCCTGTGCTGGGAAATGTTGGGGGTTATACCTTGTGGCATCGTAAAGTTGAAGATGGGGACTACCCAGAAGAACCGACTTGTACATTGTTCACACCGAATATGAGGTTTTTGCTGTCTGGTCTGAGTCCAGCAACCGAATATGTTGTCAAGGTTGTTTGCTTTAATAGCACTAAAGAGTTGGGTAAGTGTGAAGTTCCGTTCCGAACGGGTACTGAAGATGATGTCGCCACTCCAAATAACATCGAAGTTGTAGGAAGTGAAAGCCCAGCAACCAACTGCAGTAGTTTATCTAATCCATCTTCTGTGGAAGATGAAAATACTACTGTCGTTCTCTGTAGCAATGAGACTCAGAAGAGAGAGGACACTAGTTTTACTTATTGCAAGGACAAGAACACTGAGAAAACTGCTTCTGCAAATCTGTTGAATGATATAAATTTGGGAGATCCTGCATCTTCATTGGATGAGGAAGGAGCAAAAGGGAGAATTAATTCTGTCCCAAGTTCTATTGAATTAAATCTTGAGAATAAGGGCTCACAAGAAGAACAGGAGACGAGCACAGACAGTGGATCACATACCCATATTCAGACAGGTATGGAATGTGTTGTGCCGTTGGTGGGTAGCTCAGAAGCCGATTTGCCCATTACTCCTTGCAAGTTGGAAAATAACAAAGACGTGGCAAGAAACGGGAGGTTGAAGCCCAGCAACAAGGTTAGCAATAACGTGTCCGGGAGGGAAGAGGAGCATTCTGGTAACAGTAATAGGGATTTCGAGTATTATGTGAAAGTGATCAGGTGGTTGGAATGCGAGGGTCATATTGAGACGGCATTTAGGCAGAAATTTCTGACCTGGTATAGCTTGAGAGCAACACCACAAGAAATGAGGGTAGTGAAGGTGTTTGTCAATACTCTTATTGATGATCCGGTGTCTCTAGCAGGGCAGCTTGTCGACTCTTTTTCTGAAACAATTTCGAGCAAGAAATCTTCTGATGTGCCGTCTGGGTTTTGCTCAAAGCTTTGGCATTAACAAAGCTTCAGGCAAAAAAGCATCAGAAAATGTCCCAACACTGATCCGAACCCGACTTGGGGTTGTGGAGCGGTATTTCGTTGGACCATTGAGAAAATGTCTCAACATTCTTGATTTATAGATTTTAGGCTATTGTTACCATTGAATTTGATTTCTAGCATCTGCTATTGTCGTGACGTAAAAAACATCAGAAGTCATTTTCTTCTGTAGCGCAACCATCATTGATAAGTAATGCTTTATTTGGGCAGGCCTATAATAACTACACTCAGTGTGAAATTCAAGTTCATGTATTGTGGACATGTGTAGTACGAAATGTGTACATAGTGTGGCAGTGATTGTTTAGTGGAGTTGAATCAGCTATTAGTCAGGCAAAGTGGTGAAGAGTTGTGTGTGGTTTATGTATCTCGCTTTGTTTTGTAGCTTTTGGGGTCTTTCCAAATGAATTCTTCTAGGGCCACAAACAAAGACACACTCACAAGAACACTTGGCACCCTCCCAAGAACATTAGCGTGTGTGGGGTTGTGGAGTTCGAATTTTTGCTTTCGAAATTTCGTCTTTTTTTCCCCTCACTTTTGTGCACAGAAATTAAATTGAGTCTCTTGGGCCAGCCCTCCATGATGTCATTTGGCTTTGATTTGGGGGCATAGGATTTTCCGATGAATACATTGACTCTATATAACTTCTAAAATTATACTAAAATTATACTAATTTTTTACCACTTTATTCGAAGATGTAGTCGAGGGGAATGGATTTTTTTTTACTTCCCAAATGGACATGCTGGATCATCCGTCCATTTATATGGATAGATAGATGGACCTGTAGATTCACACTTGATATCTTTCTACCGATAGTGATCTACTCATACGGCTATGTTCCCCTCACTTTTGTGCACAGAAATTAAATTGAGTCTCTTGGGCCAGCCCTCCATGATGTCATTTGGCTTTGATTTGGGGGCATAGTTTCGTAACAAAATGAGTAAGGGGGGCCATTATTTCAGTGATTTTCTGAGAGCAGTCACTTTGTGTATATTGCCAAATATTAGGTCTATTTTCAACTTTTTCTTATCCATACCTTCAATGATTGGAGACTATATGAGTTATGTTGTTGTGGTTGTCTCATGAATGCTGAATACTTTCAACCATAAAAACGCTATACTCCGTAAAATATTTGGAATACAAAGTTTGACGGAAGTCTCTAGCCAACGCAAGCTCGTTGAATCTTCATCAATTTGAGTTTCTTTTTTCCCCCTATCTTTCAAATCGCCATAAATTAAGGAACATCGTTCAATTCAAGTTTCAAATTTCTTGTCAAAATCATAAAATTATGTCAGTCCAATATTTTTATCACACCCGCTCGTCATAGTTCGACTAGATTCTCTGGACAAAGCCACATTAGGATTTGTTTTAGTACTTAGAAAAATGAAGGAAAAAGAGGAGAAACTAGTAAATTTTTCCTCTCCCCTTGTTTGATTGGTGAGGAAACAAGAAAATATTCAAACATAGTAAAATTTCTTCCACATTTTCCTCAAAAGTTTCGTTCCTTTAATTCTCTTCCTTTCCCCAAGTTGCAAACAGGCTAGGGAATCTGTTCTCACTTTGAGTCATCCTTTTTTCCTTTTTGGAATCGCCGGAGGTAAAAAGTAAAAGAAAAATGGACTCTTAAGGAGGCCGGAAATCTAAATTCTGGACCTTTTCGAAAAGTAGTTTTACATCGTAGTTCTCCTACCCGCCATCTTTAACAGTTTTAACGGCTTTAATTCAAGTTCCTCAGCGCATGAGTAGAGGAAAAAGTTTCTTGAAACCGATCTCGTATCTCTCTTACCTTTCTCTCTCACAGAGATGCTCCACCATGGACCAACTCAAACAAATCCACTCCCACCTAATCACCACCGGCCTCGCCCGTTTCACCTACACCACCAGCAAAATCTTAGCTTTCTGTGCACTATCCCAAACTGGTGACTTGAACTATGCACACACAGTTTTTAACCAGATTTTACTACCCACTACCTTTGATTTCAATGCCATGATAATGGGTTATTCTGATAGCTCGGAACCCGAAAAGGGTCTCTCAGTTTATTCGAGTATGCGAAGAAAAGGGTTTGAGCCAAATGAGCGTACTTTCCCTGCTTTAACCAGAGCATGCTCTTGTGCTTATGAATTATATCAAGTTCATGGTCAGATAATGAAGCTGGGCTATTGTTCTGATGTTTATGTGATTAGTTCTCTTATACACGTGTACTCAAAATTTGGAGCGACGAATGTGGCTTGTCAAGTGTTTGAAGAAAGTTCTATCAGAAACGTGGTTTGTTGGACTAGTCTTGTAAGTGGGTATTGTAGTAATGGGCTGGTTGAAAAGGCTCGTGAAGTGTTTGATTCAATGCCCCAGAGAAATGATGTTTCTTGCAGTGCCATGGTTTCTGGGTATGTGAGGAATGAGGATTTCAACAAGGCGATTAAGTTCTTTCGCAAGTTGAAGAGTTGGGGTTATGTGAGGCCTAATCGGTCTCTTTTGGTGTGCGTTCTCACTGCTTGCGCAGCTGTGGGTGCGTTTGAGGAAGGCAAATGGGTTCACTCTTACATAAACGAGCATTTCTC
>BPLS01000613.1:503569-521521 GCA_019656275.1 Rhododendron kiyosumense
AGAGCATGAGGCTGAGTTGGGTACTGCGCTTATAGATTTTTACGCAAAATGTGGACAAGTAAAAGCTGCAGAAAATATATTCCATACGATTCCATGCAAAGACGTAGCAACTTGGAGTGCTATGATCATGGGATTAGCCATCAATGGGGATAATGAGAGGGGGCTTCAGCTTTTTGCAGAGATGGAACAAAGGGGGCCAAAACCCAATGCCATAACCTTTGTCGGAGTTCTTTCTGCTTGCAACCACAGAACTCTTGCAAATGAAGCCTGGAGATTATTTGGGTGCATGGGTAAAATTTATGGTATCTCACCAGTGATTGAGCACTATGGTTGCATGGTTGATCTCTTAGCCAGGGCAGGACGAATCAAAGAGGCAGAGATTTTGATAAAGAGCATGTCAATGGAACCGGATGGAGCTATATGGGGGTCTTTGCTTAATGGGTGTCTGATTCATGGCCACGTTGAGTTGGGGGAGAGAGCAGGGAAACTGTTGATCCAATTAGAACCTCAACATAGTGGTAGGTATGTTCTTTTGGCAAATATGTATGCTGCGATGGGCATCTGGGAGGTTGTATTTAGGCTACGAAATATAATGAAAGAGAGGAAAGTAGATACAGTTGCAGCTTGGAGTTTCGTTGAGATTGATGGGGGTGTCCATAAATTTGTTGTGGATGATAAGTCTCACTCGCAATCAAGTGATATCTACAGACTTTTGTATCAGCTTAATAATGAACTAGTGTGGAGATGCTTTTCGAAGAGAGTAAGACGGAGTGACCAGAGCATGGCATCCCTTTTTGACCAAAAGAGCCGCTGCCCACAATAGAGCCAGACAAGAGGAACTTACATGGACCTGACAATATGAGAGTACCTCAAACGCGGATCCGCTGGAACTCTATCAATATGGGCTTGAGTCAGGGATCAGAGAAGGCAAATATGATCTTCTAATCGTACTCTGCCTTTCCCAGCTTAATATCAGCTTTCCAATCAGTAGTTTTTACTCAACAATGTCAACATTGGCATCTGTTTCATGACCACATCTAGCCGATGGTGAAGGGTTAATCTTTCAGAAACTAAATAGAAGCCAAAGGAACTGAAAGAGTCGTATATCCCTATATGTTCCAACCGTTGCTCTGATGTCACAGAGCTGCTCAGTGGCACCGTCTTGGCAGGTCCCAAATCATTATCTGCGAGCTCAGTGTACAGGGTGGTGCCAAAAGAAACCAGAACGCAGGTTCATTTTCTCTATTTTGATATTGGTTTTTTTTTTTTTGAAAACGTCAGAAATTTTGATATTGTTTACTTCTTCGAAGGTTATGTTTGTCTAGAGGGAAAACAGCCAAATGCCGGGCTACCTATGATGTGAGTTACCTGGACAATGTAGAAACTGTGCCGATGTTTGTTTGTAACGCCAGTTACCCTTCACAAGTTCTGAATCAAATCCAAGAGTGCAAAGAAGGCCTACCCGATTGCTTTTTATGTCCTCTTAAAAGTTAAAGGCCCATATTGCAACATATTCTAGAAACCATGTCCAAATCGAAATGAACCCTATCAATTCTGTATTGGTGACAACATTGACCGTATTTGACCCAAACCAAATAAGATCCAACAAATAGAGAATTGGAATGTTATTGATCGATTTAATACAGTAGTAATTAGCCGCTGTGCTCTTATCGAAGCTCTGGCAGTTGCAGCTGCACATGAATAAATATATCATCTCTCACTCCAACCCCCCCAATGGTACTTCTGGAAAAGAGAATTTTGGGGACCAGTAATCCCACGGCTTTAAGATATGTCTCTGTTAACTTAGCCGAGATATCTATCCATATGTACTGTTGCAAAGGAAACATTTGGGAGAAAATAATCACTCAAAAGCAGAGCGTGACCACTACACCCACCCACTCTCACTGTGCATCTTTAATGGGTTTCAATTTTTTTTTTTCACAATTTTGGCAGATTTGGTATGCCTTTATTGATTCCACAAAATTCTACTCCAATGCTTCTGCCCCCTCTCAAAAGCTGTGCATTTGATTTGAATATGGCTATGTTAGCAGAGGTGTTCTGGTTACCAGTTGGTCCAGTTGTATTGGCAGGAATCACTATGCCACCTGTTTTTTTTATCCTAGGTGTACTGTTTAGCTAAGAAAACGGTAGGTCATAGATTAGAGCAGACTGATACATCATGATAACTCTCCTCAACCGGATCAACCAAAGGCGAGATCAGCTCACTTCTCCATTGATGCACCCTCAGCCGGAGCTGGTGGATTCAATGACTATCCGAATCATGAAGAATAGCCTCAAAGATTACTTCTAGACTGGTTCTGAATGCCACGTAACTTGAGTTTAGATAGTGAGATGGAGAACTAAGAAAATAGTCTGTCTAAAATGGTATGCTCTTCTAGGGATAGAGCGCTCTGTAAGAATCCCTTCTTCTCCCCCGCCTAGGCCTCTCTCTAGTGCCTATATCGCTATAGTATCTATTTCTATCCAAACAAATAAAACTAAACATAGAGGCAAATAATGTTCACTCACTTTAATTTCAATTTTCTTTTGATCCACACCCATTTTAATTTAGAAACGGTTATTTCTTATGATGGCACAATCATCCACTCGTCGTGAAGCCTAATTCAGTTGTGGTTTGCCACTTTACTAACTATATTAGGGTAATTGGTGTTATATATATCTTAAATTATAAATTACTATAACCGCACAAGTCTTTGTGGCACGTTACAGTGGTGTTTGTATGTTATGTATTTTAGTCTGCAAACGGAAATCATCGTGTGCATGCAAAAAGATCTGTCAAACAAAATATATGCCTCTCTATCAAACAAACACTAGTAAATGATTTACTTGCAATGAAATCAGTCGGTAAACTATTCTCTTTCTTGCTAGGTGGTTGGAAAATATCCCCTTTCTCGAGGAGTGGGTTTACTTGCAAGCCTTATAAATACGGATAACAGTGTTTTTGGTTACCAATCACTGTCTAATAGTAGTATTTCGTACGTTCTTCCTCGATCTGTTACTAATCACGCCACGTTATGTACATTGTTCCTACTGGTAAAAACCTCGAAAGTGCTCCAGCCATTGCAATATTATACTACTATATAGAGCCGAAAATGGGACGACTATGTGCAATCAGCAAGATTAGACCAAGTAAACGAGGTTCGCTTGTCTGCTGAATAGTCATGGACCCATGATTAATACAAAGAATGTAGAATTTCTCTTCTGTAATGTTTCAAGGACCCGGCTGATTTGTATTTGGACTGCAGATAAAACCTTTGCAGGTTTGAGGCTTTCAACAAATCTGAACTGAGATTACATTGACCGCTCTCTGTAATCCAAACCCAGACCTCAAAGAAGTCGGATTCTTGTTTTGATTTCTCAATTTTATGGTTACTAATAGTGGTATAGGAAGCAAAAACAATTAGAAGTAAAAAATTGCGGTTTTATACCATTTTTCATTCTAGTACTTAATGTACATGAAAAGCTGATTTTTTGAAGGTAGATTTGGGAAAACAGATTTCATGTTTAGTACTAGCAAATTCTGAATCTGTATTCTACGAATGAAAATAAAAACAAGAGATAATAGTTGTTACTAGCCCATTTTCCGCCAAATAAACGTAGGACAGAATTTGTGTTTGTCAGAAGACTTACAACCATACCAAAGGACGCACTCTTCGAATTCGAATCCATGATCTTAAAGATTATGGCTTTCGTGTTACCCTGACTCTCCGAAATTCTTTCATAACCTATGTTTTCTTGAAGTAATATCTACATTATTTGGTCAGTTGCGTAAAGCCCGTGGTAGCAACAGAACCGGGGGAAAGTATACAGAAAAGACAATCCTAACAACAGTATTCTAATTTGCATGCATGCTGCGGCTGCACTAGTCATTATTTTACTAAACAAACACTCTCTGTTTTTAAAAAGACGCCCTTTTCCTTTTCCCCATTTTCATTTTTATATGCAGCTTTGGGCCCCTCAAAAGGTGTTGGATGAGGAGCTGGTGGTCCATGCTCTAGGTAAAAACTGAAAACTGAAAAAAGGCAACAGTTACAGTCTCATGGTCATGGATACATAACATCAATACTTAAAGTACATAATTTTTTGAATTAGGGGTAATGTATTGTGAGGAATGATCTGTCTCATAAAGCAAAAATAAAAATCTTAGTGGAACGGGGCATTTCCCTACTGCTTTCATCAGTAGTCTTTTTCAATTCAACTATATGGTGGCAAGGAGAAGTTTGTCCCTCTAATGTGTACGGGTTATCTCACATGATCCTCTAATGCGACGCATCTATGCTTTGATATCTCACACATCTAAAAATCAATGACTGAGATTGTGCCGTCATTAAAAGTGACCCAAAATGATCATGTCGGCCCTAAAATCTTGGAAGCCATAAGTGGAGTTTATAAATGGGACCTCTCGTTATTTTGTTTATATCGCACCTCTATCAGAATCATAGCATTTTTTGTATAAGTTCAAAATACCTTCACGTTAACAACGTAATTATGAAAGGGTCGAACACGCAACCTATTAGCAGGAAGGCATATTTTTACCGCTGAGATACATTTATCTATACAAAATATTACTGACATATATAAGATTTATATATAAGATTGGGCCTATTATTGGGTAGCATACGTAAAAGAGGATACTACAAAATTTCTATCTTATGAATCATCAACATTTACGACATAAGAAAGATTACAATTTTACAACACTGTAGTATAACGAGATTACAATAGTGTTAGTATAAAATTGCAAATCAATGAATCCAGAGTGCAATTTCTGTCAAGTGATTTACCTAATGGGCAGGTTCTTTGGAGTTCCTTGCTTGTATTTTATATTCAAGTCGCTATAGTCATTTAGTGGGGCTAAACATATACTTTAGCAATCTACAGTGTAATCAGACCTGAGTTTCGGCCCAACATGAGTGTGATAAGTTCCTGAACACGATTATGTGGTGAGGAGGGCAATACTGCTCATCCTGTCCATTGCCGGACCCAAAAAAAAAAAAAAACAACAATAATGCACTAAAACCAATCCGACCCATACATAATGCTGTAATAGCAACCCATTCAAACCACTCGGACCATCTAATATGGTTTAGTTAAGACTCGAACCACTTCAAGTGTGGTCCAACAACTCCACCAATTATTGATGTTGGATAACAAATTGACCAAATCAAGGGATTAGTTTATTTAAGCCTCCTATAACAAGAGAAAGAACACAAACACGACACTATTTGAGAGAGCAGCGACTTCTTCCTCAGAAATTATCACGTTCCCATAATATTAAATTAAGCATCTATACCCATTTGATTCTCCATTATGTAGACAAATTCTCGTGATCTTTTGATTGAGAGAGAGAGTCGGAGAGAGAATCTTCTCACACTTGTCCTGTTGTGTGGTTCTCTAGTAGTATTTCATTGTCTCTTTCTTTCCTTGCAAACCCTGCATAAAACAGAGCTCTGTTGAGAAAGTCGGGATTCGGAAGCAAAATGAGATATATGCGTACGGGAAGTTTGAAGAGGCTCTTCTCAATCAAGCGTCGAAGCTTTGGAGCAGACGTTGGAAAACAAAAAAGTGATTCCCCTGAAGAAGACAACAATGAAGCCTCAAATATATTTCCAGGAACAGAGCCTTTTAAGAGACCCACTTGGAAGTGCTTCTCTTTCGAACAAATCTTTGTCGCCACCAATGGGTTTTGCTCAGGTTTCATACAAAACTTTCACTGATTCTCTCTCTCCCTCTCTCTCTCATTAGAGTTGCAAGTTCCAAAAACAGAAAAGGAAAGTACTTTTGTTTAGTCTTTTTGCCTGATTTTCATGTGCCTATGTGTGTGGGTGCCGAAACCACTATTTCCCTTCATCAAAATCAAAGAAACCTGAATTCCTATTTACAGTTTTCAAGTAGTTATTGTGTCCTGGATTCTGTTTATTGTTTTTCCCCAGGTTTCATAGAAAATTTTTAAGTTCTCACAAATTTTGCCCCCTCTATTTCGGGTTTTAAACAAAAGAATGTACACTATCTACAGTATATACCAGTATACGTTTTCTGACAATTTTTGGATTTTTTAAAACCAATATTTTCCTTTTGGGTATCTAAGAAACTTGATTTTTCTTCTTTCAGATATCTGATTTTGTGTTAATTGCTTGATTATCAGAAAATATGGTTGGGAAAGGAGGGTATGCAGAGGTTTACAGAGGAACACTAGGAGATGGGGAGGCAATAGCTGTGAAAAGGCTAACAAAAGAATCCACAGATGAGAGGAAGGAAAAGGACTTCCTAACAGAGATTGGAACACTTGCTCATGTTTGCCACCCAAATGTATCATCACTCCTTGGTTGTTGCATCGACAACGGCCTCTATCTCGTCTTCCAGTTCTCCTCCAGAGGCTCTGTTGCTTCTGTTCTCCACGGTATAAAACCGCAACACAAACATGAGAAACAAGATATACGCATCGGAATTTCGCGCAGAATGATATGGCCTTTTTTGCCCGTCGTCGTTCTGGACAGAATTTAAGTGAAAATTATTTTAGGGGGTTTATGAACAATTTGATTTTCGTATTTATGAGTCTCGAATGTTTGTTTGTTTAGATGAGAATTTGCCAGCAATGGATTGGAAAACAAGGTATAAGATTGCAGTAGGAATAGCTAAAGGCCTCCATTATTTGCACGACGGTTGCCCGAGAAGAATAATCCACAGAGACATCAAGGCTTCGAATGTTCTGTTGACTTCAGATTATGAGCCACAGGTACAGTAATTTGACTCATTCCATCCATTGCCAAGAAAACAAATCTAAGTTTCAAGACTTGATACTCTACTCCTTTCTGTAACTTGCTTTTGCATTTGAAGAAGTTTTGATGAGTTTTGTGTTTGATTGTGTGTTTTGTTTGAATAATGTAGATATCTGATTTTGGGTTGGCAAAATGGCTTCCGTCTCAGTGGACACACCACTCAATCACTCCAATTGAAGGGACATTTGGGTACTACACATATCACTAACAAAATTTTCAATATATGGCTTTGGTTTAATTAGACCTATGCCATAAAAGTTTTTGCAATTCTTTAAAAATCTGCTAAAACTACAACCAGTCCATAAATTGTTAAAACTTCATTTATGTTACACAAATTGCAGGCACTTGGCGCCGGAGTACTTTATGCATGGCGTCGTGGATGAGAAGACCGATGTGTTTGCTTTCGGAGTCTTGTTATTGGAGCTCATTTCTGGCAAGAAACCGGTCGATGCCTCTCACCAAAGCTTGCATAGCTGGGTAAGAAAAGTACAATTACTTTTGTGCCCTGAACGCAATCTAAGAGATGTGCCATGGGACCAACAATTTTGTTGAACAATCTTAATACGGAAATAAGTTATTATAAATTGAGTTTAGTGAGTGAGAAATCACCATCTTCAGAGGGATAAAATCGCAAAAGCAGATCTTTCTTCTAAGAGAATTGACTACCTAGAGCTGGTGAAAGTGACTAAAATTTGTTTAGGCTTAGTATTTTACTGTTGTCATTGTCTTCTTTTGATGATTATGCAGCGCTTGTGTTTTATAAATTCTATGCTTATTATTGGAATTTTGATGTTGATAGGCTAAACCTCTATTGAACCAAGGGGAGATTGAAAAGTTGGTGGATCCAAGGCTTGGAGGGGCCTATGACGATGCACAGCTTGACCGACTAGCCTTTGCGGCCTCTCTTTGCATTCGTCCATCTTCCACGTGGCGCCCTACCATTAGTCAGGTACCTAATTACTAGCTCCTATGCTGCTTTTCTTCAACTAGTGGAGTACTAATTTAGTTCACCCTCCCTCAAAAAATTGAGTCATTCTTCGACAATTCAGCTATTTAATGGAACATTATCATTATATTTCTAAAAGTACCAAATTTCAAGATTACCCTTTATTAAGAATATTGGGAGCTACTACTAATCACTTCAAAAGAGAAAGGGCGAAAAAAACAAATTTTTTTTTTTATCAAATATTTTACTTTGACTTGTCAAAATGGACATGAATTATGGGCATCCAAAAAGAAAATAATTTTTGCACTCTCCTTTTAGTGCTTTAAAATACACACAACAAAAACACTAGAAGACAAAAGGATAGAGTGCAATTATAAAAAGATGGAGTGCAAAAATTATTTTCCAAAAACTTCCCTTACTTTCTAATTAAAATATAAGCACTCATGAAGGATAATTTATAATTTTATGTGAATAAGAACACAAAAAAATAAATAAAGATGAATGTGTGTGGATAAAGGCAAGTTCGAAAATTATTTTCTCATCCAAAAATGGAATAGTGGAATAGTGGGCTAAAATTGTTGGACGGAGAGAGTATTTGACTTGACTAATTAATTACTACCCGGATCAGTTAATTGTCTATACTGTGGAGAATAAATAATTTCAATATAGTATTTATTTAAGAGCACATCATAATTTTGGTCCCCTCAATTATATGGTGGAGCGTTGAGCCATTGTTGTTAAGGAAATCACTTAAACACCCCTGATTTTCGTACCTGTTTCAAGTCATCTTGATAAGGACCGGATTACGTAATATAATATTCCAATCGATCGGGTGGTCCTATGATTCCCATGGAATAAATGCTACGTGAGTTGTGTTCATGATCGAATTAATGGAATTAATTAATAGAATTAGAACCCCCTTTTAGTTAGTTGACCTGCCTCTTCCTGCCGACTGGAAAAATAAATAAAACTATTTCCATTATCTTAAGTTTCGATAATTAGCAAATAGGTTCAGTAGTGACGATAGAATTATATTCTTGTCATTAGACTTCCTTTTTCATAATTTACTATTTCTCTCTACTCCTGTCATGCGGTTGAGTATATATAGTGTCACACCAGTAATTAATGGAGGGATTTGAGAGGTTGGGGCAGAGCCGCAGAGGGACAAGGAAAGGAATGTTTTGCTTGGTGATACTACAAATATAGCTTCAATTGATCTTCTAATCTCTATAGATCGTTTTCCACAGATAGAAGAATTAAATCTCCAATCGCGCGCTATACCGTTTATCAATGACAAGTGCTATCATAATGCAATATTGTGCGCTAACAAAATTAACTTAGTTATTTATTTTGAATACGTGAAAATCATGAAATTATTATTATTGTTTTTTGCACGGGATAATTATTTTTCTGAGTGGGATACCTCCACCCCTGCCTACATAAAAGACAAAATACACTCTTCCCAATGAATCTAAGAGAGATGGTGAAACTTGGTCCAAAGACATTAAACTTATAAGATCTTGGTCTTTGGTGCATGGGAGGGGTAAATTTGGGTTTTCCTCTTTGAATTCAATTTCGTAATGGTCATCTGATGTTCGATCCCACCTAACATAAATCTTTTCACTAAACAAATAGACAGCATTCATTATTGCCCTCCGATCCCATGTGGTTGACGATCATCACAAACGTACGAAGAGAAAGGTCAAGTGGGCCGTTTCATTAATTAAGCCTCTATATTCTAATAATTGCTTTTGTGTTCCATATTGTAATGGCTTTTCTTTCTGTTTGGTGTTTTTGTCCTGCATATATGTTTGGATGCCCACTTTGTGCAAATTAAATCAGATTCTTATTTCCAGTTTTCTTGTCTCTGATGTGCTTTTGATTATAGAATAAACAGCTGACTCTGATAGACCTAATTCTTGAAATCATATACAAATCATAAAAATGAAGGCATTGATTCTCCAAATTACTGACAAACATAAAATTACAAAAAATACTTTCAGATCGATCGAGCACATAAGTTGTACATATTGAACTGCTGGCCTCATTATCTTGTTTTCTGAATAAAGGAAAATTAAAGGTGCTACCTACCCATTTGGATTTGTGAAAAGTATATGCATTATCAAATTTGATTTCGTTTTTCATCCGGAATCCGCAAACAGCCCTTCTTGGGATCACTTTGAACCCACCCTATTATGGTAACTCATAACGGCGCATGATACGCGAAAGGAAACATTGCAAAGTGAGTTGAAATCATGAACTCTGATTTATTGCTGGTCTTATAGTATACGGTGATTATATATATAGTCGAACTCATAGTCTGATTTATCTTAGTGGATAAGCTACCCTGATTGGTCGATAATTATGATTATAGTTAGTCGATCTTCGTGTATGAATATTTTATTTTGGGTTTTGACTTGACAGGCATTGGAGGTAATGGTAGAAGGGGAAGTGGATAGAGAGAAGTGGAAAATGCCAGAAGAAGAAGAAGAAGAGCAGGAGGAGTTTTGGGGATATGAGGATCTTGAATCTGAATGCGACACTACTTCCCTCTCTGCCTCCCCTCATGACTCCTTAACCTCAACCAGAAGTACTTCTTAGTTTTCTTTCCTATTTCGATGGTCAGAGGTACTCAAGCCAGCTTACGCGTACCTCAACCAAAGAAGTTGTTTACTAGAACTTTAGTATCGAATGCATGCATGCTGATGGGAATATATATCCAGTTTCCATATCCACCTGTAAATATAAACACAACTGCATGGAGGGGACCGGGGAGTTGTATGTACTGTAGCAAGCAACCCCACTCTTTACTTCATTATCAGTCTCTCGGTATGAGAAATTTTGTAATTTAATTCTGATTAAATAGCTAGCAATGACAAGTCTCTCCATTTGCTGATCTGGTTCCACTTCATTTAACAAGCCTTTATTCCTTGTTTTTGCTCATATTCCCAGTGCTGTTTTCATGTCTAGCTTTCCAACACAAGGAAAATCAAACCAATTAAGTCGAGCCTTTAAATCCCAATAACGAGTTCTTTCGAGGGCGTTGTGTTTCGTGAAATTTCGAAATGGGTGGATATAGTCCTATGGTAGGCATTTATCACTAGAAATGAGTGAATGCAATGAGAGTGATATACAACAATTCAAGTCACTTTATATATACCAATAAATAGTATGCTGTCATGCGACATGCAGCACGTGCTTGACACCAGTCAATTAGCCCCAACGGAGCTGTCATGCTAGCTATCAACTTCACCCGAGATCCAAAAATAACTTATCACAAATTTTGGTTGGAAAATGGATTAGTCACACTTGTTATAGGCCAGGAATATCACATGCGACAGCACGTGCTTGACACCAGTCAATTAGCCCCATGGAGTACTATATGGCATAGCTAGCATGCAAGCCTATATATGAAGCATATATAACACTGATAACTGCAGGGATATGAAATACGAACATACATATATATGCATCAATACTCAAAAACTACTTCAAGAAAAAGGATCGATCGATATGGATACAACCAAAACACATGTGTAAAGAAGTACTAGATCTCTTATTTATTTTAGTTACACGTTACACATAAAATCATGAATGGCGATGATCAGCCAATTTAGTACTCCTAATTAAGAGTAAGTACATATCTCATTGATCAGTCGTGTATATATAAGAGATATAGATATACTCTCTGACTTAATAAGGATCCCTCAACTCAACAAATTATGAGAACAAGTGAATGTTACTTTCAATGTATTTGAGGAATATTGATATTAGTTACAGAAATGATCGATACTTATACAACTCTCTTCAAGACGTAGTTGCCACTTCATCGTATCAAGGAGATAAGAAATTCGACGTTACAAAAAAAAGGAGATAAAGAAATTCAACCCCAAAGGATTTGAGAAAATCAATGTGGAAGTGAGAAAGACAATAAGTATTTGTCCTCCTTGACGTCACATTGTTCAGATTCCACAAACGCCAAACATCCACTAGAGGGTTTGTTGATCGTTAACTTCAAAGCTCCGGAATTAGTCAAGATGCGCGCATGATGATCCGAAAATCCTATCATAAAAAAATAAGAAATTCCAAAATCTCTCTCATTTGAGCTATACAGTTACACGTATAATCTTTATATATGTGCCACTCCATCGCATCAAGGAAATAAGAAATTCAAACCCAAGGGTTTTGGCCAAGTGAAAGCTAGAAGAACAATAAGTGTTGGTCCTTCATGAAACCACATGCTCGAATCCACGAAGGCTAAACAATCTAAACTTTGAGTCCACTAGAGGGTTTGTCCAATCTCAACTTTCAGCCCTGGAATACTATGAGATGCATGTGCGTAAACTGGCCCGGACACCCAGTCATAAAAAAGAAAAGAATAAGAAATTCCAAATTCTCTCTCGTTTGAGTTGTATAGGTACACGTATACCAATGTATCTAAATAAGTAAAATGCACCTAATCGAGATTTATGTTTTTATATAAAGGGAGTAAAGTGGTACATGTGGCCAAACCGCAGCTGGCATGCACCTCAAGACCGGGTGGGGAAAGGGTGCAAGGATAATTTCTAATTTGTATGTAGTGACCTGTCACATATATTTAACTTTAGTCTTTTAATTACTCGTAATTCGGTCAGGGATTAGTATTCTTACAAAGTGAACATGTGTAATCTTAAACCAACAACAATTTTAATCCACCACAAATTAATCGAATCATGTGAATTTTTTTGAAAGGCAAAGAGAATGATGAACAGGTAGGCTTGTTTTTGTCATATATACTATATATATTTATAGTATTAGTAAATTGAGTTAGTTGAAATCTCAACCCACTTTTTGATCTATAAATTAACCCATTTGCATAGAGAGACAAAAAAGAGGTTTAATTTATTTGGAGCCTGAAAGCATCTCAGCTGATCAGGCTTGCCAAATTCTCTAATGCATTTACTATTTAGCTACAAGGTTGTTCAACTTATGAATCTCCTTTAAGACAAACATGAGATTATCTTTAATCTCCTATTATTATTTGATAAATGTCCAGAGTAGTGGTTGTTTAATTAAGTCGAGTACTACATGGAATAAGCTAAGGCACGAGTTTACAGGAGAATTAATCGGCACATAAACATATTCTAGCTAGTAACCGGCTATTAGAAATCCAAGGTCTATCATAATTAGTTTAACTACTTAATTCAACACGGTTCGGGTACTTTAATAATTAGGTGAGTTGATAAACCGACCCTTCTTTTTTCCTTCTATTATTATTATTATTATTATTATTAAAATCTACCATTAACTGGTACAAATATTTAAATGTCTTTCCAGTGCTGAACTGTACAAGTTTCTTCCTTGTTAGTGTCCATAATAGAGTTATTAAGAGTTATTTTTCTCTAGTGGGATCTAATTGTAGATTATTAATACAAACCTCTGCAAGACCAAGTATCTCAAATTATAATGTACTAGTTTATACAAGTTAAATTTCTTTTCATTCCACATTTACAAATTAGTAAAAGGTGGGGGAAACTACGATAGGGAAAATCATTTTGTTTGGCTACTAGGTAACATTACTGCCTCAATTTCTTCAAACTTGCATGGATCCTTCACAATTACTAATGTATAAAACGGCTCATGTCAGACACTCGACACTTGGACAAAGGTATGAGTTTTCTGTCAGACATGTTTTGTTGGATATTTCTCAATAGCTTAGAAATCGTACATTTTTTTTCCCTTCAAATTTCTCAAGAGTCAAGTGAGTATGAGAAAGTCAATCAAGTGTTTTTCCTCTATGACGTTACATGTTTGAATTTCATGGAGGCGAACCATTCCAAACCTTGGACCACTGGCCTGATCGTTAACTTCAATGCCCCGGAATCAGCTAGCTAAGTCCTCTTCCATAGCAAGTCACTGTGATGGATCCCATTTGAAAATATGGACCCATTGTTTTGGCCAACAGCATAACAAAATGATATTATTGCACCTCATTAAATAGAGGTGCTAGGACCAGTACCGATCTCGACATTTGGGTTGCCCTATTTTTTTTTTTTTTTTGTATACATACAAAAAAATATATATATATTTGCCCCTTGCCGGGGGTTGCCCGAGCCGGCCAGCTTGCGGGGCTTATCCCTCGGCCGGCCCTGGCTAGGACACACATTTGCATGCACGCTCGTCTCCCAGAACTAGTCAAAATGTGTGTAAAATGACCCGAGTTCCTGAGCTATCAAAAAAGTTATTACAGGTGCCTGTAGCATTTTTGCCTCACAAAATCTCTCTCTAGGCAGGTGAAGCCCAACATTTATCAAGATCAAAAACGGTCCAGCCAAACAGACCGAAACCTTCATTCACGGTTGTTTTATACGAAACAAAACTTGAGCTAGCTAGATATGTAGCAAGTTGTACAGAATCTTGATAAGTTCTTGAATACTCCTACTAATTTGGGTCAGCTCCATGAATAAGAGAGCTTAATTAATTTCCCTAAACATAGGTATAATTGGTTTGGTCGAGAGGGGTGTTGGGGTTTTGGGAGTAGCGACGTATTCTGTTTGTTGATTCTCAATTATTTTGCACCACAAAATTGTAAAATAATGACCAACTATTAGTTATTTTCAGTTGGTTCTCAACCATGCATATATTCTCTCCTATATTTTTCTCTGGCTATCTCTATCTTGAATTATTTGACAGGTATTGCGGTTTAAGTAAATTTTGAATGCAACACAACGGCACTACCACCTTTGAAATCTCATTCTATATTTTTTATTTCAGCATCATTTTTCTATTCATTTTTTAGTGTTTGAATTCCTATCAAATAATGAAAGAGATTGCATTCTAAATAATACAGTTTGGAGAAGCCATATATAATTAGGCACCAAATCTCATTCCAGTTTTTATTACATTTTCCAGAACTATAATTCTGTGACTCGAGCCCGTTCCACAACGCCAGGGATGCATAACAGTTGCTGTTGCACACTAACATCTGCCAATTTTATTTTATTTTTTTTGATCAGCCTGCCAATTTAATTGATCACAAATCTTTTGGCCGCAGAAAGTTCACTGCTTTTTTTATCGTAAGCAAATTATTGCATTCAGAAAAGTCATCCAGCACTTACATAGATTTCCATCCAGAAAAGCAAATGTTGCTTTTATTTAAATGAACAAAATTTGATAATTCAAGTCAATTCTGTGGCTGAAATTATCATGTGGATTCATACTCTCTTCTTGATTTCAAAAAATGTTCTAGTCTATAGAAACCTAAACTTGCAAGGCCAACTTCTCTTTTTCTTCATGTTTTCTCTGCATAATCAATAGGATGATAACACTACATATTTCATGTGCACACCCAAATCACACATACAAATGAAAGGAAATAGGAGAGAAACAAAGGTGTGCCCACAGAATTTTTTTTGTTCCAGGTTCATAGGCTTTTGTACAAAGGTTTTTGCATTCTAGCACCACTTTTCTTGCTCCATCTTTCAAAGGTGGTAGGAAAATCTTAGCATGCATTTATGGACAATCGATATTTACAAATGGTCGGACGACTGTTCTAACATTGACTCGTGCCTTGCTGAAGGGAAACTGTAGCAACCACTCTTTTTGCAGGGAACGAAACAGAAAAGTGATTTACATATCAATTACGTAAAAGAAAACACACAAAACAACCACCCAACCCAAGTGATGGGCTGTTACACAAAGAGAGAGAGAGAGAGAGAGAGAGCAAAAAGAAGACTCTTCATTAGAAGCATAAAGCGTGACAGCAACTAGCAACATTTGCGAACCAACTGGGAAATTGTCTGAGATAAAAGCCGGCTATTTAGGCCATCAGTCTCAATAGCCCCATACCATATATGCCACGAACGTACATGGCTATGTCTGCAGTGACACTTTCTCCACCGCATGAACTTAGAAAATACTCTGAAACTGTCATCGAAACTAGAAAACTTGACAAATACTCGGCACAGGATGAAAGAAGCCTCCTGCAAATAAAGGAAATTAATAAAACATAGAACATTGCGGTTGTATGTATAACACAACTTCAAACAACAGAACTTCCCTGCTTTAACCTCTTTTATGAGAAAGGAGGTTATAGATAGAAAGCAAAGATACAAGCTCCTAAAAGAGTAAAAAGGTAAGCTTTTATTTCCAAGTGTGCCATATTATTTCTCTTCCTCTCCCTCCAAACCTCTTTTTACCAAGTTTACGTAAAATCGCAATTGCAGCAGTGGGAAGAAGTTATCTCATGTGTTTTGATCATGCATTTTCTAGAACCATCGTTGAAAGTGCTCGTAGATTCTCGGAAGATGGGTGAACTGAAACATGGTAATCTATTGAAGAATCCTTGAGCAATTAAAGCAGTACTGCAAGTCTCCTTGAGCAACAAATGGAAAACTTGAGAATGAGAAAACATACCAACAGGAGTTTTACCAACATTAGCGTCTCCTGCAAACATCTCAGCAGCTGGATGCAAGTTCTTTCTTAACATGTAGTCATATATGTACATGACAAGCCTGTAAATCCCCAAACAATTAATTAAACCCAAAATAAGAGAAAACATCAATCAAAGAAATTGGCTATCCAAACAAAATGATGCTGAAGCATATCTACGTACATCTGCTCTGCATCCCAATCTCCACCAGATGCCATGACTTCAAAAGACGTTCCTTTTTACCAAAAAACAAACAGATCACAAGTGTGTTTTAACGGGGAAAAGTTGAAAGCAAGACAGGATGAAAATTAATCAGCAGAACCAATTAAAAGGCAAAACCCATTTTGGGATGTGAAATATAGAGGCACATGCATGTTGATCAAAAATAAAAAATTTAGAGGGACATAAAAATATGTAAATATACTTTTGTATTCATGGAAAGAGAGCGAGGTGTCTTAGCAGCCTAGAAGGAAGAAGTGAATGTATGGTACTGATGTAACAATGTTTGAACTAAACAGCAAAGTCATCCATCTCTCGCTCACTTAACCATTTTTTACCAAGTTTATAAGAGCAAACTCTCAGGGAAATGACAGAGAAACCCGAAAATTAGCCTTCGGAGAAACCCTAGGAATAGAATCTTACGAAGAATTCAGAGGTCTCCCAGAAGTAGGAGAACCAGAAGATTGATTTAATTCAACCACCATCTGCTCAAAAAAATTCAACCACCATATCACCCAAACAAGTTGGAAGTAACCAATTCAGAGACCCCACAATCCAAATTCGAACATGCATGTACAATATCCATAGCAAAATACACGAAAACAAAACAGAAGGAGAGCAAATACCAAAGAGAGAGAACAATGATAGCATGTTGTGTGATTTACCTTTGAGTTGCCATTACTGCGGAGTCCTCTATGATTAATCTGGTACTCATGCATCACCCAATTAGTTCTTTGTCCATGAGGGTCTTGGCCTTCATAAAATTCAAGTACAGCATGCGTGTTACCTAAAATTAAGAGGTCATCACCAGAAGCCCATGTTAAAAACAATTCAGACTATTGGAATGAAAAAAATGGTAAGAAAATATAGATTAGCCATCTAAAATGGTAAAAAAAAAAACCCGTTACAACTCGCCGCCCCGGGAAAAGTTGAAAGCAAGACAGGATGAAAATTAATCAGCAGAACCAATTAAAAGGCAAAACCCATTTTGGATGTGAAATATAGAGGCAAATGCATGCTGATCAAAAAAAAAAAAAAATTTAGAGGGACATACATATACGTAAATATACTTTTGTATTCATAGGAAGAGAGCGAGGTGTCTTAGCAGCCTAGAAGAAAGAAGTGAATGTATGGTACTGAAGTAACAATGTTTGAACTAAACAGCGAAGTCATCCGTCTCTCACTCTCTTAACCATTTTTTACCTAGTTTATAAGAGTAAAATCTCAGGGAAATGACAGAGAAACCCGAAAATTAGCCTTCGGAGAAACCCTAGGAATAGAATCTAACGGAGAATTCAGAGGTCTCCCAGAAGTAGGAGAACCAGAAGATTGATTTAATTCAACCACCATCTGCTCAAAAAAATTCAACCACCATATCACCCAAACAAGTTGAAGTAACCAATTCAGAGACCCCACAATCCAAATTCAAACATGCATGTACAATATCCATAGCAAAATACACAAAAACAAAACAGAAGGAGAGCAAATACCAAAGAGAGAGAACAATGATAGCATGTTGTGTGATTTACCTTTGAGTTGCCATTACTGCGGAGTCCTCTATGATTAATCTGGTACTC